>JAYKKI010000160.1:0-72030 GCA_039881145.1 Druceiella hillmani
GGCCCACGGAAAATTTCTCTGCTGTATATTTACAACATGTCAGAAAATTTTTTTTCAGTAAGGAATGCTTTGTTGAGGACTCTTTTATATAATGAAAGATATAGTAAAATATAATGAAAGATATTCATTTTTTTTCTAATATAATTTATGGTCAACTTAGAAAATAGTTCTTCAACACAATATTTTAAATATATAAAAAAATTTAAAATAGTAATTTTCAGGAATTGAAATCGGTAAATTTTACAGGGTAATTCATCTGAAAGGCATTCATGTTTGAGAAGACACACGGAAAATCACGCTGGGATATAGTAGTGGCATACAAGTCAATTTCTTTCTGTGAGAAAGCTTTCAATGGAATAAACTTTTTCAAAAATAGTAAAATATATTTTTTTACGATACTAATCTTCTGTCGGCTTAAAATATAGTTCAATAACAAAATATTTTTAGTATTAAAAAATGAAGAATTAATGGTTTATAGACTTTAAAATAATTCAGGTAATGAATTCAAACTTTTAGGAATTAGAATTCCGAAATATTACTAAATGATTAATCGGAAATATATTCATGTTTGTGACGTCACACAGAAGATCACTAAGTGATACATTCATTTCTTGCCAGTCATTTTTGTTAATTAAAAAATATTCATAGAAAGGATGAATTCCCAAATATAGTAAAAGATATTCCTTTTTCCAAATAAATTCTATTGTCCACTAAGAAATCAGTTCGGTAGAAAAATGTTTTTATCTCATTATAAGTAATTTAAAAAATACTACATATAATATTATCAATTGAATTCACATATTTAGGAAATCAAATTTGGAATTTTTACAAAATAATTAATCGGAAAGGCATTCATGATTGAAAAGACACAGGGAAATTCACTCTTTTATTTATTTTATGTCCTTGCCAGTGATATTTTTCTGCAGGAAAATTTTCATTGTAATAAGATTTTTTTTAAAATAGTGAAAGATAATTTTTTTCTGATATAATCTTCTGCCGACTTAGAAAATAGGTCGATAAAAAATGATTTATTATAATAATAATATTGATATGAGTAATGGTATTAATGCTTGTAATCATTCCGAATTTTAATTCCTAAAATTGTAAATTACAATTTTAGGAATTAAAATTCGGAAATGTTGCAAAATGAAAAATCTACTGAAAAACACTATTATATATCAATAATCTGACAGTATATTTTTTTATTAATTATTTTAATGTATATTATGAATTTTCATTTAAAATGTGTTTTGGACAATATGGATTTGGTAAATTTTTTTTTTAAATTAAAAATGTTATTGAAAATATTAGTTTTGACACGTAAAATTTTACTAATGAAACTAAATTCAATGTAATTAAAATGATTAATTGTTACAATATGAATGTTGGAAAAATTAATTTATATTCAAAAAGATGCTCGGAAAAAGACGCCCTCTATAATATAATAAATGTTACTAGTAATTTTTTCCAATAATACAATTGTCATTCAAATGAACTTTTTGTTAATATTCTGAAAGCTATTTTTATTTTTTGATAAAGTCTTCTATGGATTTAGACAGCAAAGCTGTAATCAGTTATCTTTAATTAAAACGAATTCATTCTACACTTAAACTATTTTAGGAAATTAACCCAAAATGGGTTTAAATTAGGAAATATCACAAAATGATTAAAAGGAAATACGTTCATTATTGAGAAGACACACTTAAAATCCGTCTTTGATATGATGATCACTTGCCAGTCGTTTGTTTTCACTCAGAAACTTTTTGTTCAAATAATATTTTCGTAAATATAGTAAAAGATGTTTATTTTAAGCAGTATTAAATCTACTGTCTACATAGAAAATAGTTCGATGTCAAAATGTGTTTAATATATATTAAAAACTTGACAGTAAATTTTTTCAGTAAGAAAATTTTCATTTTTAAAATTTTCAGAAATTATATTTTTGCAAGTATAGCGGAAGATATTTCGTTTTTCAGACTAATGTCAATTTAAAAATGTCTCCGTATGATGTTGATTTTAAATGAAATAATGGTTTCTGGGACATAAAATATTTCAGGAAGTGAAATCATATTTAGGGCAATAAATTTTGAATTGTTACATTACGTTTTTTCGAAATACGCTTTACATTTAACAGTAGTCAAGCAATACCACCCTGTTATTTAATAAAGAATTTCCAGTAATTTTTCTCCTTAGTAAATTTTCAATGAAATTCTCTCTTTGTAAATATTCTAAAAGATTCTTTATTTTTCAAGGATAGTCTTCTCTCGATTTAGAAAAGTAAACTATATTAAAATATCTATAATTTAAAAAAAAAACATTTGTTTTAGTCCTAAAATATTTCACCAAGTTAACTCATATTTAAAGAAATAGAGTAAGGAATTGTCACAAAATAATTAAAAGAGAAGCACATTCATATCTAAGAAAACCCACGGAAAATCACTTTGTGATATAAAAACAACCTGCGAGTAATCATATTTAATAAAAAAAATTTCATGGCAGTATTACAGTAAGTAAATCCCAGTAAATTCGTTTTCAGTAAACAAATTTTCATTGAAATAATATTTTTCTAAACAGAGTAAAAATATTTTTTTGTTAATCTACTGACGATTAGTAATTTTTTTCAGTATTCACTTTTTCATTGGAATATTTTTTTGCAATTAAAATAAACGTCATTTCTTTTTTCAAATATAGTCTACTATAGACTTAGAAAGGAGCTCGATAAAGAAATGTACTTTTTTAAATTTTGAAAAATTATTTGTTCTTTTCACGTGAAATATTCACGAAATTAATTCACAAATTTAATAATATTAATTCGAAATTAGGTCCCACGAAAATCATATATTTATATGTTATAAATAAGCCAGAAATTCTATTCAGTAAGAAAACTTTTATTTGAAACTCTTGGTAAATATAATAACAAATTTTTCTTTGAAACATAACGTGCTATAGACTTCAAATATAGTTCGATGACAAAATGTTTTCAATATAAATAATTATGAATATTGATAAATATTATATATTTCAGGAAATGAATTCTCAATTTACGAAATAAAATTTGCAATTTTTACAAAATGATTAATTGAAAACGTATAAATGTTTGAGAAGAGCCAGGAAAAATAACTCTGTGATATATGAATGACATGCCAGTAAATTAACTTTCAGTGAGAAAATTTTATCCGAATAATATTTTTGTAAATATAGTAAGAGATTTTTCTTTTTCACATGAATAATATTCGCTATAAATTATTCGCTTTTTAATTGGAATAATTTCTTTAGAAACAAAGTAAACGACGTTTCTTTTTTTAAATATAGTATACTATTGACTTAGAAAAAAGCTCGATAATAAAATGTTTTTTTTTAAATTTAAAAATTAATTGTTCTTTTCACGTGAAATATTTCAGGAAATTAATTCACAATTTTATTAATATTAATTCGGAATTAAGACCCAGGGAAAATCACATTATTATGTATTAATAATAAGCCAGTAAATTCTTTTTAGTTAGGAAATTTTCATTGTGAAACCCTTTTGGTAAATATAATAAAAGAATTTTCTTTGAAATGTAATTTACTATCAACTTAGAATATAGTTCGATGAAAAAATGTTTTCAAAATAATTCATTACAAAAGTATTGGCTTTTGACAAATATACTATGTCAGGATATGAATTCTCAACTTTTGCGTATTAAAATTTGGAATTTTTGCAATACGCATTCTTGTTTTAGAAGACACACTGAAAATAACTCTGTGATGTATTAATGACTTACTAGTAAATTCTTTTACTTTAAAAAATCATTTCAATGATATTTTTATAAATATAGAAAATATATTTTTGTAAATAATTTTTTCTGTCAATTTAGAAAATAGGTCGATAACAAAATGTTTTTAATATGAAAAAGGTTCCATTTGTTTTTATATTTTTTCATGACACATACCGTATATCAAGAAACCAATTCGAATTTTTAAAAATTAAAATTCAGAATTTTTACATTGTAATTAATCGGAAACGCATTGATATTTGAGAAGATTCAGGGAAAGTAACTCTTTGATATATTAAAGACATGCAAATAAATACTTGTTTTGTAAGAAAATTGTCATTGAAATAATTTTTTGTAAACAAATATATTTCCTTTGTACAGACATAATCTTCTAATGGCTCGATAACATAATGTATTTAATATTATAAAAATAAAAAAGTAAGGGTTTCTTACCTTTATAATATATCTGAAAATTAATTCAAGTTTTTATTAGTTTAAATTCGGAATTTTACAAATAGATTAAAAGAAAATATAAATCGATATTGAGAATACTCACGAAACATCACTATGCAATATATTATTAACATGTCAGTGAATTCTTTTTCAGAAGAAAATTTTCATTGTAATAATATTATTGTAAATGTAGTAAGAGAGATTTCTTTTGTTTCAAAAAGAATCTAAGTCAAGAGGACTTTGAAAATAGATCCATTACAAATTGTTTTCGATAAAAAAAATTAAATAAAGTTATGTTATTGACCGTTATTATATTTGAGGAAAATAATTGTTATTTTAGGAATTAAAATTCGTATTTGTTGCAAAATTATTAATCGAAAAGCGCATTCATATTTTAGATGCCCCGAGAAAAATTAGGTATTCTCTGATATATGAGTAATTTGGCAGTCAATTTTTTTTCACTGAGGGAATTTTCATTGAAAATATTTTTTTGCAAATATTATAGTACACTGTAGATCAATAATATATAAAAATAATCAATATGTTCATATTGGTTTTTTTATATTAATTACCAATATGTTCTATATTGGTTTTCGGCATATAAAAACTACAGGAAATTAAACCACTGTTTAGAGAAATTAATTAGGAATTGTCGTAATATGATTATTCTAAAAGCACATTTATGTTTAACAAAACCTACCGAAAATCACTCTGACATGATTTCCAGTAACTCTTTTCCAATTATAAGTTTTGTCATTTAAAAAGGTTTTTTTAAAATTCTAGAACATAACAGGTTTTTCAAGTATAGTCTTCGGTCGATTTAGAAAAGAATCTTGCAATAAAATATTTTTAATTTTCAAAATAAAATAAAACTTTTTTCACACTTTAAATATTTCAGGAAATTAATACATTTCTTCGGAATTAAAATTAGGAAATATCACAAAATGATTAATCAAAAAGCCCCTTCATATTTTAAAAACCAATGAAAAATCACTCTGGGATATATTAATAATTTGAAAGTAGTTTCTTTTTCAGTAAGATAATTTTTATTCAAAATACGTTTTTTCAAATAACAACAGTCAATGATATTCCTTCTTTCCGAAGTCTACGGTCGATTTAGAAATATCTATGTAATAAGTTGATTTTAAATAGAAAACAGTACAGAATATAACGATTTTTGGAGCATCAAATATTTCGTCAAATGAAACCATATTTTAGTGAAACAAATTAATAATTTTCATATTACGAATATTAGAAAAGCGCATTTATATTTAACAAGACCCACGGAAAATCACTCCGTAATATAATTAAGATTTTCTAGTAATATTTTTCTAATAATAAATTTTTCATTCAAATTATCACTTGATAATAACCTAAAAGATATTTTGTCTTATAATTATGGATTTCAGTTGATTTAGAAAAGAAACCTATAATTAATTAACAATAATTTTAAAAAATCTTTGTTTTGCACCTAAACTATTGCAGAAATTAACTGATTTTTTAATTGTTTTAGAATTAAAAAAAATCTCTGCTTTTCACTTAAATTATTTGAGAAAAGAAATCATTGTTTAGAAATTAAAATAAGGAATTGTCACAAAATAATTAAAAGGAAAGTGCATTCAGATTTCTGAAGACCCACGCAAAGTCCTTCTCTGATATATAAATAATTTGGCAGTTATTTTGTCGGTAAAAAAATTTTCATTAGAATAATTTTTTTAAATTATAACCTTTCGACTAAGAAAATAGGTCGACAGCAAAATGTTTTATTTAAAAATTTTGAAAAAATATTTTTCTCACGTAAAACATTTTCAGATATAAATTCACCTTTTTAGGCATTAAACTTCCGAATTATTACAAAATTACTAATCGAAAAAGGCAATTTATGTTTGAAAAGACCCATAGAAAATCAGTCTGTGATATGTTAATAATATGACAGTAAATACATTTTCAGTAGGAAAATCTTTCTGCAAATATAGTAAAAGATATTTCTTTTTTTTGCATGTAATCTACTGTCGACTTAAAAAAGGGTTGGGTAAAAAATGTTTTTGTTTTATTATAAAAAATTCAAAAAGTATTGGTTTTCACAACTTATATATTTCAGAAAACGGAAATTCATTCATGTTTTAGAACACACACGGAAAATCACGCTTTGATATATTAATTGATTTACAGTAATTTTTTCACTTAACAAAATTTTCATTGTACATTTTGTTATCGAACTATTTTCTAAGTGGAGAATAGATTATATTTGAAAAGGAAAGAAATATTTTTCACTATATTTACAAAAATACTATTGGAATGATATTATTATTGTAAGTATAATAAAATAAATTTTTCGCGATTAAAATTTAGTCAACTGTTAATTTAGAATATATCTCGGAAATGAATTGACACAAAATTAAAAAATTATAGAAAATAATGGTTTCGGGGCATCAAATATTTTAGGAAATGACACCATATTTCGGGGTAATAAATTAATGTCATTCATGTGATATATTAAAAAATTTCCAGTAGTTTTTTCCAATAGTAAATTTTTAATGAATTTACCTCTTTGTTAATATTCTAAAAGATACTTTGATATATTAATTAATTACCATTAATTTTTTGGGTAAGAAAATTTTCATTGTTCATTTTCTACAATGAAATTAATAATAATATAACATGTTCTCTGCTGAAAAAACAACTTTTTTCTAAGTAGAGAACAGATTATATTTGCAAAAGGTAGAAATAACTTTCACTATATTTACAAACATATTATTTAGATGATATTATTATTGCGAGTATAATAAAATATATTCTTCCTCTATTCAAATTTAGTCAACTGTCGATTTAGAAAATATCTCGGAAATAAATTAACATAAATTTTAAAAAATTTAGAAAGTAATGAATTTGGCGTATAAAATATATTAGGAAATGAAACCATATTTCCGGGTAATGAATTAAAATCACCCATGTGATATATTAAAAAATTTCCAGTAGTTTTTTCCAATAGTAAATTTTTAATGAATTTACCTCTCTGTTAATATTTTAAAAGGTACTTGGTTTTTCGTGTATGGCGTGTATTTAGAATAATAACTCGTAATAAATTAACTATAATTTAAAAAAAATATTTGGTTTTTACCTAAAATGTTCCAGGAAATTAACTCATTTTTAAAGAAGTAATGTAAGGAATTGTCACAAATTGACCAATCAAAAAGTACGTCCATGTTTGTAGTTTTCCGTGGGGTTCTCACCCCACGGAAAATTACTATGCGTATAGAGATTACTTGCCAGCAAGTTTTTCACTAAACAATTTTTCATTGGTATAATTTTTTACAAGTAAAATAAATATTTCTTTTCTTAAACATAGTTTACTGTCTGCTTAGGAAATAGCTCCAAGAGAAAAAGGATTTTACTGTAAAAATTTTAAAAAATTAATCGCTTTTTCAAGTAAATATTTTAATAAATTTATTAGATTTTTTAGGAATTAGAATTTTGAATTATTACAAAATGATCAGTCGAAAAACACATTCATGGTTAAGAAGACTCACGTGAAATAACTCTGTTATATTTTGATAACGTGCAAGTAAAATAATTTTAGTGTTAAAATTTCCATCGGAAAACGCTTTTTATAATTATAATAACACATTTTTTTAAAATGAATTGTACTCTCACAATAAATACAATCTTTACAAATAACTAAAAAAGTATGGGTTTTGACATAAATAAATAATATTTCAGGAATTCGGAGTTACCACAAATTGATTAAATGATAAGCGCATTCGTGTTTAAGAAGGCCTACGGAAAATCGCTCTGTAATATATTAAGAACATGCCAGTAAATCTTTTTTCAGTAGAAAGTTTTAATTGCGGTAATTTTTATAAATATCGTAAAAGACTTTTGTTTTTTTTAATGTTTATCTACTGATGAAATGGTATATACTTTGATAGCTAATTGTTTTTATTACAAACATTTAAAAAATTAATGTTTTTTTTAGTTAAAATATTTTAGAAAATTAAATCATATTTTTGAGATTGAATTAAATCATATTTTGGAGATTCAATCCTTAATTCTTTTTCAGTAAAAAAATTTTCATTGAAATAAATTTTTGTAAATATAGTAAAAGATTCTTCTATTTTTTAATTACAATCTACTGTCCATTTAGAGAATAATTCGTTTAATTAAAAAAAGTAAAGGTTTTTTCACCTTAATTTTTTTTCAGGAAATGAATTAACATTTTTAAGAATTTTAATTTGAAATTGATGCAAAATGATTATTCGAAAATTTCATTCATTTTTGAGAAGACATGCGGAAAATCACTGTTTGATACATCAATAACTTGACCGCAATTTTTTTTAGTTAATAAATTTCCATTGAAATAAGCTTTTTGTGAATAGAGTAAAAAATAATTCCTGTTTTCTGCTATAATCTACTGCCGACTCAGAAAAAAGTTCGATAACAAAATGTTTTAATGTAATATTGGTATTGATATAAGTAACGGTATTGACACATGTAATAATTCTGGAAATGAATTTACAATTTAAGGAATTAAAATTTGGAAATATTGCAAAATGAAAAATCTTCTAAAAAACGATCTAAAATATATAAATAATTTGACTAATTTTTTACCAAGCAAATTTTCATTTAAAATGTGTTTTGGACAGTATACCTAAAGATATTTCTATATTAAAATTCAGTCAATTGTCGATTTATAAATTATCTTGGTAATAAATTGATTTAAAATTAAATATTTTATTGAAAATAATTGTTTTTGTCACATAAAATGAAACTATGATAACTAATGAAACACACACTAATGAAACTATATTCAAGGTAATTAAAATTATTAATTGTTACAATATGAGTATTAGTCAAATGCATTTACATCCAAAAAGACGCACGGAAAATTCCTCTATAATCTAGTAAATATCTCCAGTAATTTTTTCAAATAAACTTTTTGTTAATATTCGTAAATATATTTTGTTTTTCGATAAAGTTTTCTGCAGATTTAGACAACAAATTTTTTCAGGAAATTCAGCCAAAATAGGTTTGAATTAGGAAATATCACAAACTGATTAAATGGAAATTTATCCATGATTGAGAAGACTCACATATAATCAGTCTTTGATATGTTGATTATTTGCCAGCAATTTTTTTTCACCTAAATTTTTTCATTGAAATAATATTACCGTAAATATAGTAAAAGATATAAAAAAGCACATTCATCGTGAAGACCAACGTAAAATAACTCTGTTTAACATGCCAGTAAATACTTTTTCCGCAAACTAATTTTCATTGAAATAATATTTTTCTTAATATAACAAAAGAGTCGTCGCCGCGATGTGTTGGGTTGATCATAAGGCCTTTGACGATACGGCGCACCGTGGGGACTCGGGTTTGATTCCTGGCCGTTCGTCGAAAGGGGCTGGACGGGTGTTATGGTTGGCTGTAAGATATTGCTCTCGTAGCAATAAGTCCGCGATATGTATCAATTAGATACAATATAGTAGATAAATAAATAAATAAAAGATATTTTTTTCACATTTAATCTACTGACGACTAGTAATTTATTCACAACTTTAATAATATTAATTCGAAATTAAGTCCCACGAAAAATCACATTGTTATATATTAATAATAAGCCAGTAAATCCTATTTAATAAGAAAATTTTCATTACAAAACTCTTTTGTTAAATATAATAAAAGATTTTTCTTTGAAACATAATGTGATATCGACTTAGAATATAGTTCGATGACAAAATGCCTTCAATATAAATAATTATGAAAAAATTGGCTTTAGACAAATATATTTCACGAAATAAATTCTCAATTTTAGGAATAAAAATATGGAATTTTTACAAAATGATTAACAGAAAACGTATTCATGTTTGAGAAGACCCACGAAAAATAACTCTGTGGTATATTAATGACATGCCAGTAAATTCTTCTTCAGTAAGAAAATTATTGTCGGAATAATATTTTTGTAAATATAATATGGAATTTTTCTTTTTCACATATAATTTAATGCCAACCAATAATTTTTTTTAGTATTCGCTTTTTCATTGGAATATCTTATTTTCAAATAAAATAAACGACATTTCTTTTTTCAAATATAGTCTACTATCGACTTAGAAAACAGCTCTATAACAATTTTTTTTTTTAAATTTGAAAAAATTAATTATTCCTTTCACGTGAAATATTTCAGGAAATTAATTCACAATTTTATTAATATTAATTCGGAATTAAGGCCCACGGAAAATCACATTGTTGTATAATAATAAGGTAAATTCTATTTTAGTAACAACATTTTCATTGGAAAACTCTTTTGGTAAATATAATAAAATATTTTTCTTTGAAATATAATTTACTATCGACTTAGATTATAGTCTGATAACAAAATATTTTAAATTTAATTAATAATGAAAGTATTGGCTTTTGACAAATATTATAGTTCAGGAAATTAATTCTCAATTTTACGAATCAAACTTTGGAAATTTTACAAAATGATTAATAGAAAACGTATTCATGTTTGAGCACACCTACGAAAAATAACCATGTCATTTATCAATGACATGCCAGTAAATTTTTTTTTTGTATACATTTTCATATAAAGGATATTTTTCTAAATATAATAAAAGATGTTTTTTTATAGAAAATCTAATTAGAAAATAGGTCGATAACTAAATTTTTTAATATGAAATGTTTTACATTGATTTTTTATTGGTTTATGACACATTGTATTTCAAGAAATGAATTAGATTTTTTACAAATTAAAATACAGAATTTTTACAGAGGAATTAATCGGAAACGCATTGATGTTTGAAAAAAACAAAGGGAAACTTACACTTTTATATATTAAGGACATGCAAATAAATACTTTTTTTGGAAGAAATTTTCATTGACATATTTTTTTAAAAAAAATAAACAAATAAATAAACAAATATATTTCTTTTTTACAAACAGAATATTCTCTCGACTTAAAAAATGGCTCGATAACAAAATACTTTTATATTATAAATTAAAAAGTAAAGGTTTCTGAACCTTATAATATTTCTGGAACTTTTTAGTAATTTTTTATACACGTTATTAGTAAGTTATTTTTTCACCCTTATTATAGTATAAAATAATTCTTATTTTAGCAATTAAAATTCGTATTTGTTGCAAAATTATTAATCGAAAAGCGGATTCATATTTTAAAAGCCCCGCGGAAAGCAACTCTGTGATATATTAGCAATTTGGCAGTAATTCTTTTTCCATAAAAAAAATATTTTTTTGCAAATATCAAAATATATGCCTTCCTCAAATATAATATACTCTATCACGTATATAGTTTCTTTACTTTATCCACGGAAAATCACTCTGTGATATATTAATAATATGCCAATAAATGCATTTTCAATAGGAAATTTTTCTTTGAAATAATCTTTCTACAAATATAGTAAAATATATTTCTTTTTGTGTGTGCAATCTTCTGTCGACTTAGAAAAAGGTTCGGTAAAAAATGTTTTAATTTTATTACAAAAAATTTAAAAAGTAGTGGTTTTTTACACTTATATTATTACTGAAAATTAATTCACATTTTTAATAAATATAATTCGGAATTTTACAAAATTATTCATCGGAAATTCACGCATGTTTTAGAACACACACGTAAAATCACGCTTTGATGTATTAATTAATTGCCCGTAATTTTTTACTTAAGAAGATTTTTTGTTATCGAACTATTTTCTAAGAGAATAGATTATATTTGAAAAAGAAAGAAATATTTTTCACTATATATACAAAAATATTATTTGATGCTGTTATTATTGTAAATTTAATAAAGTATATTTTTCTCTATTAAAATTTAGTCATCTGTCGATCTAGAAAATATCTCGGAAATAAATTGACACGAAATTAAAAAAATTATAGAAAACAATGGTATTGGCGCATAAAATATTTTAGGAAATGAAACCATATTTCGGGTTAATGAATTAACATCACTCATGTGATATATTAAAAAAAATAGTATATTTTCAACGAATTTACGTCTCTGTTAATATTGTAAAACATACTTTATTTTCCGAGTACGGTCATGTATGGATTTAGAATAATAACCTGTAATAAAATACCTATAATTAAAAAAAATATTTGTTTTGAACTAAAGTGTTTAAGGAAATTAACTCATTTTTAAAGAAATAAAATAAGGCATTGTCACAAAATGACCAATCGAAAAGCGCATTCGTGTTTGAGAAGTCCCACGGAAAATTACTACGTGATGTAAAAATAACTCGTCAGAAAGTATTTCACTAAAAAATTTTTTTATTATAATAATTTTTTGCAATGAAAATAAATATACCTTTTTTTCAAATATAATTTAGTCTCTACTTAGAAAATAGCTCGAGAGCAAAAGAATTTTATTTTTATAATTTTGAAGAAATTAATTGCTTTTTCACATAAATATTTTAATAAATTAATTCGTTTTTTTAAGGAATTATAATTCCGAATTATTAGAAATGATAAATCCTAAAACACATTCATGTTTGAGAAGAACCACGTAAAATAATTTTGTGATATATTAATACTATGCGAGTAAATTTTTTTAGTATTAAAATTTCCATTGAAAAAACTCTTTTTGTAATTATAATGAAACATTTATTTTCTTTATATATTGTGCTCTTGACTTAGAATATAGTTCGATAACAAAATGTTCTTGATATAAACTTTTAAAAAAGTATGGGCTTTTGACATATATGAATAATATTTCAGGAAATGAATTCACAATTTTAGAAATTAAAATTGTAATTTTTAAAAAAGGTTTGTTAGAAAACGCATTCATGTTTGAGAAGACCCACATAAAATAACTCTGTGATAAATTAATAACATGCTAGGAAATATATTTTTAATAAAAAAAATTCATTGAAGTAATATTTTTCCAAATATATTAATAGATTTTTCTTTTTTTCGAACAGTTTAACAACAAACTGTTTTTAATATGAAAAATTTTAAAATAATGATTTTTGATACATATAATATTTCAGGACATGAACTAACATCTCGAAGAATTTACATTGAGAATTTTTACAGGATAATTAATAGGAAACGCATTCATGATTGAGAAGACACAGGGAAAATCACTTTGTGATGTGTGTAACATGCCTGTAAATTCTTTTTTAGTAAGAAAAATATAGGTTTTTCACTGAAATAAACGTTTTGAAAATATGGTCCAAGATAATTTTTTTTTTAAATATAAGTACTGTCGACTTAGAAAGTCGCTGGATATTTTAATGTTTTTAATTTTAAAGTTTTGTAAAGTTAATGCTATTGTTCAAGTGAAATATTTTAAGAAATTTATTAATAGTTTTAGGAATAAAATTAGAAGTTATTACAAAATGACTAACTGGAAAGCGCATTCATGTTTAAGAAGACCCACGGAAAATCACTCAATTTTTTCCACAAATTTTACTTCGATAGCTAACTTTTTTTCTTTTTGGAAAAATTACTTAAAAATTTGG
This sequence comes from Druceiella hillmani, assembly GCA_039881145.1. NCBI lineage: Eukaryota > Metazoa > Arthropoda > Insecta > Lepidoptera > Hepialidae > Druceiella > Druceiella hillmani. The sequence continues at coordinate 13,682 of JAYKKI010000160.1, forward strand.
AAAATTACTACTTTTTCACGTGAAATATTTTAGGAAATTATATAACATTTTTGAAAACTAAAATACCCAAATCTTTTTCAGTAAGAAAATTTTCATTGAAATAAATATTTGTAAATATAGTAAAAGATATTTCATTTTTTCAAATATAATTTACTGCCGGCTTAGTGAATAATTCGATATCAAAATGTTTTAATACAATAAAAATAATTTGTTATAGCAGAAAATGAGTTAACATTTTTAGGAATTATAATTCAAAATTGATGATTATTCGAAAAGCGCATTCATTTTTGAGGAGACATATGGAAAATCACTGTTGGATATATTGATAACATAATAGTATCTTTTTGTTTAATAAAATTTCCATTGAAAATATATTTTTGTAAATATTTTAGAAGATATTTCTTTCATTTCATATTGTCGTTTTAGAAATATCTTGGTGATAACGTGATTTCTAATTTGAAAATTAATGGAAAATAGTGGTCTTTGTCGCATAAAATATTACAGTAAAAAGAACCATATTTTAGGGAAATAAATAAAACATTGTTACAATACATTATTCGAGAAGCGCGTTCATATTTAGCAACACTTACAAAAAATCACTCTTTGATGTATTAAGTATTTCCAGTATGTTTATTCAATAATAAAATTTTATTGAAATAATTTTTCCGTTAATATTTTAAAATATATTTTTTTATAGATGTCTTTGTATAGAAAAGTATCATGGAATAAATTATCTTCAATTTTAAAAATAAAAAATCATGTTTCTACATGGAATAGAATTTCAGGAAATAACTAATTTTTTTAATTCAAATAAGGAAATTACTAATTGAAAAGCGCATGCATGTAAGAGAAGATGCACGGAAAATCACTGCGCGATATATATTATAATAACATGCCAGTAAATTCTTTTTCAGTAAGAAAATTTTCATTGAAATAATTTTTTGTAAGTATAGTAAAAATTATTTCCATTTTTTAAAAATAGTCTAATCTCATCTCTTATTAAGTTAATTTTTATTTCGTATAAAATGTGTTTTGGACAATATATTAAAAGATATTTCCATATTAAAATGCAGTCAATTGCCAATTTAGAAATTATCTTGGTAATAATTTTTTTTTTTTTTTAATATTCATATTGTAACAATTATTTAAAATTAATAATTGTTACAATATGAATATTATAAAAATTCATTTATACTTACAAAGACGCATGGAAAATTTCTACATAATACAGTAAATGTTTTCAGCAATTTTTCCAATAAAACATGTTTCATTCAAATAAACTTTTTGTCGATATTCGGAAAGACGTTTGGTTTTACGACAAAGTCTTCTGTAGATTTAGGGATTTACAACCAATCCTGTAATCAGTTATCTTTAATTTAAACAAAATTGTTTCTACACCTAAATTATTTCGGGATAGTTCGATAACAAAATGTTTTCAATGTGATGAACCAAAACGTAATGGCCTTTACATTTGAAGTATTTCCGGAATTGAATTCACATTTTTAGGAATTAAGATTCGGAAATTTTGCAAAACGATTAATCGAAAACCGCCTTCATATTTGAGAAGACCCACGAAAAATTGCTCTGCGGTGTATTAAAAACTTGATTGTAAATTTTTTAGTAGGAAAATTTTCATTGACGTAATATTTTTGCAAATATAGCTGAAGATATTTCGTTCTTCAGACATAGTCTAACATCAATTTAGAAATATCTGCGTATGATGTTAATTTTAAATTAATGAAATATTAAAAATAATGGTTTCTGGCGCATAAAATATTTCCGGAAATGAAATCATATTTAGGGCAATAAATTTGGAATTATTACATAACGTTTATTCGAAAAGCGCTTATATTTAATTGTACCCAAGCAACATCACGCTGTGATATATTAAAGAATTTCCAGTATTTTTCTCCTATAGTAAATTTTCAAAGAAATTCTCTTTTTGGTAATATTCTAAAAGATTTCATATTTTTCGAGGACAGTCTTCTGTCGATTTAGAAAAGTAAACTATAATAAATTATTTATGATTTAAAAAAACATTTGTTTTACACCTAAAAGGTTTTAGGAAATTACCTCATTTTTAAAGAAATAAAGTAAGGAATTATCACAAAATAATAAAAACAGAAGCGCGTTCATGTTTAAGAAGACCAACGGAAAATCGATCTGTCATATATTAATGCCAGTAAATTCTTTTTCAGTAAGATAAGTTTCATCAGAATAAAATTTATGTAAATATAGTAAGAAATTTTGTTTTTTACATGCCGACAATTTAATGCCGACCAAAATTTTTTTTCAGTATTCACTTTTTTGTAATTATTTTATTTGCAAATAAAATAAACGACGTTTCTTTTTTCAAATATACTCTACTATCGACTTAGAAAATAGCCCGATTACAAAATGGATTTTTGTTTAAATTTGAAAAAATTAATTGTTCTTTTCACGTGAAATATTTCAGGAAATTAATTTATAATTTTATTAATATTAATTTGGAATTAGGACTCACGGAAAATTACATTGTTATATGTTAATAATACGTCAGTAAATTCTTTTTTAATACCAAAATATTCTTTGGAAAACTCTTTTGGTAAATATAATAAAAGATTTTTCTTTGAAATGTAATTTAGTATCGACTGAGAATATAGTCTGATAAAAAAATGTTTTCAACATAATTAATTATGAAAGTATTGGCGTTTAACAAATATTATATTTCAGGAAATTAATTCTCAACTTTACGAATTAAAATTTAGAGTTTGTACAAAATGATTCAGAGAAAATGCATTCATGTTTGAGAAGATATGTGGAAAATAACTTTGTGATATATTAATGACAGCCAATAAATTCTTTTTCTGTAAAAAATTCATTTAAATGATTTTTTTCTAGATATATTAAAAAAAATTTTCTAAGTAAAATCTAATATCGACTTAGAAAATAGGTCAACAACAATGTTTTTAATAGGAAAAATTTTACATTGCTTTTGTATATTGTTTTATGACACATACTATATTTCAAGAAATGGATTTAATATAATTAAGGACAAGCAAATAAATACTTTTTGTAAGAAAACTTTCATCGTAACAATTTTTTGTAAACAAATGTATTTCTTATTTACAAACATAATCTTCTCTCGACTTAAAAAATGGCTCCATAACAAAATTATTTTAATATTATAAATTAAAAAGTAAAGATTTCTGAACGTTATAATATTTCTGGAAATTAATTCACGTTTTTAGTTATTTAAATTCGGAATTTTATAAATCGATTAATAGAAAACGCATTCATATTTGAGAAGATACACGGTAAAGCACTCTGCGATATATTAATAACACGCGAGTGAATTTTTTTCAGAATAAAATTTAGTAAGACATTTTTCTTTTTTCTAAAGATAATCTACTCTCGAGTTTGAAAATAGGTACAAATTGTTATTGATAAAAAAATTTATTAAAAAAAGTTATGTGTTTTACGTTATTACATTTGAGGAAAATTATTCTCATTTTAGGAATTAAAATTCGTATTTGTTGCAAAATTATTAATCGAAAAGCGCATTCATATTTTAGAAGCCCTGCGGAATATAACTCTGCGATATATTAGTAATGTGGCAGTAATCTTTTTTTCAGTAAGGAAATTTTCATTGATTTTATATTTGCAACAGTGAAAAGTTTTTTTCAAATATAGTATACTGTAGATATAGAGTATATTGTTTTTGGCGCATAAAATATTATGGGCAATGAAACCACATTTTAGAGAAATTAGTTAGGACTTGCTTTAATATGATTATTCGAAAAGCGCATTTATGTTTAACAAAACCTACCGAAAATTACTCTGTGGTATATTACAAGTATTACAGTATAAAACATTTTCATTAAGAAAATGTTCTTTGAAATAATCTTCCTGCAAATATTGTAAAAGATATTTCTTTTCTTCATATGTAATCTATTCTACTTAAAAAAGGGTACGGAAAAAAAATGTTTTTATTTTATTATAAAACATTAAAAAATATTGGTTTTTAGCAGTTATAATATTTCAGGAAATGAATTCACATTTTTAATAAATATAATTAAAATTTTACAAAATGATTCATAGTAAATGCATTCAGGTTATAGAACACACACGGAAAGTCACGCTTTGATAAATAAAATATTTGCCAGTAATTTTTTTTACATAAGAAAATTTTCATTGTGTATTTTGTTATCGAACTATTTTCTATTCAAATTTAGTCAACTATCGGTTTACAAAATATTCCGGAAATAAATTGACATGAAATTAAGAAAATTATAGAAAATAATGGTTTTGGCGCATACAATATTTTTGGAAATGAAACCATATTTCAGGGTGATGAATTAACATCACTCACTAATGTATCACACATTAAAAAAATTCCAGTACTCTTTTTCCAATAGTAAATTTTCAATGAATTTACCTCTCTGTTAATATTTTAAAAGATACTTGGTTTTTCGAGTTTGGTCATATATCGATTTAGAATAATAACCTGTAATAAAATACCTGTAATTAATTATTAATTACAGGTAATTTATTACCTGTAATTAATAATTAATTACAGGTTATTGGAATAATAACCTCTAATTAATTATTAAACAATATTTGGTTTGTACCTAAATTCTTTCAGGAAGTTAACTTCTTTTTAATTAAATAATATAAGGAATTGTTAGAAAATGATCGATCGAAATGCGCATTAATGTTTGGGAACTCCTACGGAAAATTATTTCGCTCTAAAATAACTCGTCAATAAGTTTTTCACTAAACAACTTTACATTGTAATAATTTTTTGCAAGTAAAATAAATATTTCTTTTGTCAAACGTTGTTTACTCTCTGCTGAAAAAATAGGTCGAGACCAAAATGATTTTATTTTAGAAATTTTGAAAAAATTTATCGCTTTTTTATATAAATATTTTAATAAATTAATTCGATGTTTTATGAATTAGAATTCCGAATTATTACAAAATAATCAATCAAAAAACACATTCATGTCCAAGAAAACTGATGTGAAATAACTGTTTGATATATTAATAATATGGCAGTAAATTTTTTATTATTACAATTTCCATCGGAGAATGCTTTTTGTAAATAAAATAACCTATTTTTTTCTGAAATGTATTGTTCTCTCGGCTTAGAATAGAGTTCGAAAAAAAATGTTTTTAATACAAAACTATAACTACAAAGTATTGGTTTTGACACAAATAAATAACATTTCAGGAAATGAATTCAGAAATTTAGGAACTAAAATTCACTAACTGAAAAGCCCATTCATGTTCAAGAAGACCCAATGAAAATGGCTCTGTAATATGTTAAAGGCATGTCACTAAATCCTTTTTCTGTTAAATTTTTTAATTGTAATAAGTTTTGTAAATATCTTAAAGACATTCGTTTTTTTAGAAAATATATTGATAGCTAAATGTTTTTATTTAAAAAATTTTAAAAATAATTTCTTTTTTCTTCAAATATTTTAGGAAATTAAATCATATTTTTGGGAATTAAAATTATTAATACTTTTTTAGTAAGATAATTTTAATTGAAATAAATTTTTGTAAATATAGTAAAATATTCTTTTATTTTCCAAATACAATCTACTGTCCTCCACTTAGAGAACAATTCGGTAACAAAATGTTTTAATAAAATAAATTCAAAAAAGTAAAGGTTTTTAGAACCTAATTATATTTCAGGAAATGAATTAACATTTTAGGAATAATAATTTGAATTTGATGCAAAATGATTATTCCGAAAGTTTATTCATTTTTGAGAAGACATACGAAAAATCACTATTAAATATATTAATACATGATAGTAATTTTTTTTATATAAAAATTTCCATTGAAAAAATGTTTTTGTATTGTATGTTTTTGTATTAACTGCTGTCTTGTTATTGTATGTTTTTTATTAGCTGATTTTAAATTTAAATGATTTAAAGAAAATAATGGTTTTCATCGCATCAAGTATTTTAGGAAATGCAACCATACGAGTATTTTATTAATATAAATTAAAAATTGATACAATACTATTATTCGATAATTGTTTTTATATTTAGCAAGACTTACTGAAAATCACTCTTTGATATATTAAATATTTTTGATTGAAATAATCTTTCTGTTAATATTCTGAAATATAATTTTTTTCAAGTATAGCCTTGGGTTGATTTAGAAAAGGATCATGTAATAAATTTTTCTGAATTTTAAAAATGAAAAAATATGTTTTTACATCAAACATATTTCAGAAAATTAATTAATTTTTCAGGGATTAAAATTAGGAAATACCAAAACATGATTAATCGAAATCGAATTCATGATTGAGAAGATCCACGGAAAATTTCTCTGTGTTACGTAAGTAATTTGACAGTAATTTTTGTCAGTGAAAAATTTCATTGTAGAAATTTTTTTCCTAAATGTAATAAAAGATATTTCTTTTTTTTCAAGTATAGTCTACTCTCGATTTAAGATAGCAAAATGTTTCTATTTAATAATATTGAAAAATTAATGGTCTTTTTAAAAAAATGTTTAAGAAATTTGTTCACATTTCGAGGAATTAAAATTCGGAATTATTACACAATGACTAATCGTTTTCAATTAGTTATTCACGTTTTAGGAGATCCACGGAAAATAACCCTGTTAAATATTAATAACATGCCAGAAAATTCTTTTTTGTAAGGAAAATATTATTGAAATAATTTTTGTGACTATCGTCAAGGATACTGGTTTTTTCATATAAAATTCACTAAATTTTTTTTAAGTTATGAAAATTTTTTTGTTATATTACATAGTTATTTTACGGAAATAAAATCACATTTTTAGGAATTAAAATTCGGAATTTTTCCAAAATGATTAATCGAAAGGGAATACATGTTTGAGAAGACCCACGGAAAATCACTAAGTGGTGTATTTTTAACATGCCAGTAAATTATTTTTCGATAAGATAATTTTAATTGATATAAACTTTCAGTAAAAGTAGTAAAAGATATTTGTTTTTTTTTTAATTTACTGTCTACTTAAGAAGTAGCTGGGTTTAACTTAAACATTTTGGAAAAATTAACTGTTTTTTTCTTGTAAACTATTTATGTAAATTAAATAACATTTTAGAAATTAAAATTCGGAATTTTTCAACATAATTAATCCAAAAGCGCATTTATGTTTTAGAAGACCCACGGAAAATTTCACTGCTGTATATTTATAAGAGGCCAGTAAATTTTTTTTCAGGAAGGAAAGTTTTATTGAAATAATATTTTATATAGTGAAAGATATAGTAAAATATAGTGAAAGATATTCGTTTTTTTTTTCAATATATTTAACGGTAACACAATGTCTTAAATATATACAGATATTTAAAACGGAAATGAATTATCATTTTCAGGAATTAAAATCGGAAAATTTTACAGGATAAAAAATCGGAAAGGCATTCATATTCGAGAATATTGGTTTTTGGCAAATAAAATTTTCTAATGAAACTATTTTCAAGGCAATTAAAATTATTAATTTTTACAATATGAATATTAAAAAAATTCATTAATATTTAAAAAGAGACACGGAAAATCCCTCCATAATATAGTTAATGTTTCCAGTAATTTATTCCAATAATAAATTTTTCATTCAATTAAACTTTTTGCTAGTATTCGGAAAGATATTTTGTTTTTCAATAAAGTCTTCTGTTGATTTAGATAACTACCCTGTAATTAATTATCTTTAATAAAAAAAATTGTTCCAACACCTATATTATCAGGGGAAATTAATCCAAAATGGGTTTAAATTAGGAAATATCACAAGATGATTAATGATTAATTCATTCGTGACTGAGAAGACACACGTAAAATCAGACTTTGCTATGTTGGTTACTTGCCAGTAATTTTTTTTTTCACTTAGAAACTTTTCATTGAAATAATATTTCCGTAAATATGGTAAAAGATATTTATTTTTTTAATATTAAATCTAGTGTCGATTTAGAAAACAGTTCGATAACGAAATGTTTTTAATATAATGTATTAAAAATTAACGGATTTTACATTTGAAGTATTTCCGGAACTGAATTCACATTTTCAGGAATTAAAATTCGTAAATGTTTCTTTGTATTAGAAACTTGTCAGTAATTTTTTTTTGTAAAAGCTGTTTTTTTTTCACTGTTGACTTAGAAGAATCTTAATAACTTAGTGTTTTAAATTTGAACTTTTTAATATAAATACATTTTTTTCACACAAAATATCTTAAGAAATTAAATCACATTTTTAAGATTTGAAACTCTTAATTATTACAAAAAAATTGTTGAAAAGCTCATTCATGTATGAGAAGAACCACAAAAATCTCTCTGTGTTATGTAAATATTTTGTCAGTAATTTTTTTCAGTAAAAACTTTTCATTGATAAAATTTTTTTTCAAATATAATAAGATATTTCTTTTTCTTTAAACATAGTCTACTATAGATTTAGGATAGCAAAATGTTTCTATTTAAAAATATTGATAAATTAATGGTTTTTTTATATAAAATTAATTTAGGAAATATATTCACATTTTAAGGTATAAAAATTTGGAATTCTCACAAAATGACTATGTGTCTTCAGTTAGTTAATTATATTTTAGGAAATTAAATAAAGAATGCCACTAAATTCTATTTTGATAAGAAGATTTTCATTGAAATACATTTTTGCAAATAGAATAAATGGTTCTATATTTCAGAAACAATCTACTGTCCACTTAGAGAATAATTCCGAAACAAAATATTTGAATACAATAAATTAAATAAAGTATAGTTTTTTTGAACTTTATTGTATTTCAGGAAATGAATTACCATTTTTAGGAATTATAATTCGAAATTGATGCAAAATGATTATTGGAAACGTCCATTTATTTTTGAGAAGACATATGGAAATTCACTGTTGGATATATTAATAACTTGACAGCACTTTTTTAAAGAAAAACTTCAATGAAAACAATATTTTTCTAAATATACAAAATGACATTCCTTTTTTCCCATATGGTCTACTGGCGATTTGGAAATATCTCGGTGATAAGCTGATTTTAATTTAAAATATTTATAGAAAATAATGGTTTTCATTGCATAAAATATTTCAGGAAATGAAACCATATTTTAGGCATTTAATTAAAAATTGATATAATACGATTATTCGAAAAGGGCTTCTTCGATCGAAAAATCACTCTTTGATTTATTAAATATTTCAGTATTTTTTTTCAATAACAATTTTTTTATTGAAGTAATCTTTCTGTTATTATTCTAAAATATATTTTTATTCAAGTGTAGCCTTGTGTTGATACGGAAAACGAACATGTAATAAATAATATTTACAATTAAATTAATCTACTGTCGACTTAGAAAGCAGTTCGATAAAAAAATGTATTTATTTCATTGTAAATAATTTAAAAAGTACTTGTGTTCTAGGACTGATTAATCGGAGAGGCATTCATGATTGAAAAGGTGCAGGGAAATTCACTCGTTTATATATTTTATTTATTTGCCAGTCATTTTTCTGTAGGAAAAATTTTCATTGAAATAAGATTTTTATGAATAGAGTAAAAGATAATTCCTTTTTTATGATATAATGTACAGCCGACTTAGAAAATAGTTCCATAACAAAATGTTTTTAATATAATAATGGTAATGATATAAGTAACGGTATTGACATTTCTAATAATTCCGGAAATTAATTTTATAACTTTATTTATGTTTTATTTTTTGAAATGTAATATACTGTAGACTTATAATATAGTTCGGTAATAAATTGTCTTTAATATAAATAAGTGTAAAAGAATTGGCTTTTGACAAATGTTATATTTCAGTTTAAAATTTAGAATTTTTACAAAATTATTAACAGAAAACACTTTAGTTTTTGGTTATATTATATCATATTAAACCAAATTTAAGAGAAAACAGTTAGGAACATTTATAATATGATTGTTAGAAAAGCGTATTTACGTTTAACAAAACCTACCGAAAGTCACTCTGTGATATATTAAACCATTTCCAGTAATTATCTTCCAATAATAATTGATAATTTAAAGAGACTTTTCTTTTAAATTCTAAAAGATATATTGTTTTTCAAGTATTCTGTCAATTTAGAAAACAATCTTGGAATAAATTATTTTTAATTTTAAAAATAAAATCAAACTTTTTCCACACTTTATATATTTCAGGAAATTAATACATTTCTTGGGAATTAAAATTTGGAAACATCACAAAACGATTAATCGGAAAGCGCTTTCATGCTTTAAAATACCAATGAAAAATCACTCTCCGATATAACTTGAAAGTAATTTTTTTTCAGTAAAATAATTTTTATTTAAAATACATTTTTTGCAAATATAATCAAAAATATTCCTTCTTGCAAACGTCTACGGTCGACTTAAAAAATCTCGATAATAATTTGATTTTAAATCGAAAACAATACAGAAAATAATGGTTTTTGGCGCATCAAATATTTCGTCAAATGAAATCATATTTTAGTTAAATAAATTAATAATTGTTACATTACGAATATTCGAAAAGCGCATTTAGGTTTAACAATACCCACGGAAAATCACTCTGTGATATAATGAAGATTTTCTAGTCATATTTTTCCAATAATAAATTTTTATTTCAAATTATTTCTTAGTAATAATCTAAAATATATTTTGTCTTTCAAGTATAGACTTCAATTGATTTAGAAAAGAAACCTGTAATTAATTACCTATAATTTAAAAAATCTTTGTTTCGCACCTAAACTATTCCAGAAATTAACTAATTTTTTAATTGTTTTAGAATTAAAATAAAATTTCTGTTTTACACCTAAAATATTTGAGAAATGAAATTATTGTTTAGAAATTAAAACAAGGAATTGTCATAAAATGATTAAAAATTAAAGTGCATCCAGGTTTGTTAAAACCCACGCAAAGTCGTTCTGTGATATATAAATAATTTGGTAGTTATTTTTTTCAGTAAAAATTTTTTCATAAGAATAATTATTTTGCAAAAAATTAACATCTATTTTTTTAATTATAGTCTATTGTCGACCAAGAAAACAGATCGACAGCAAAGTGTTTTATACAAAAAATTTGGAAAAATAATTGCTTTTATTACGTAAAACATTTAAAGATATACGTTCATATTTTTAGGTTTACATTTTCAGAAATAAAATGTTCTTTGAAATAATCTTTTTGCAAAAATAGTAAAAGATATTTCTTTTTTTCATATGTAATCTACTATCTACTTAGAAAAGGGTTTGGTTAAAATATGTTTTATTTTATTACAAAAAAATTGAAAATTATTAGTTTTCAGTACTTATAATATTTCAGTAAACGAATTCACATTTTTAATAAATACAATTGCGAATTTTACAAAATGATTCATCGGAAATTCATTCTTGTGTACACACGGAAAATCACGCTTGGATATATAAATTAACTGCCAATAATTTTTTTTACTTACGAAAATTTTCATTGTAGATTGTGTAATCGAATTATTTTATAAGTAGAAAATAGATTATGTTTTATATAGGAAGAAATAACTATCACTATATTTACAAAAATATTGTTTGAAAGATATTATTATTATGAATACATTTTTTCTGTGTTCAAATTTAGTCAACTAACGATTTAGAAAATATTTCGAAAACAAGTTGATATAAAATTTAAAAAAATATAGAAAATAATGGTTTTGGCGCATAAAATATTTTAGGAAATGAAACAGTATTTCGGGGTAATGAATTAACATATACTACATATTACAAAATTTACAGTAGTTTTTTTCAAATAGTAAATTTTCAATGAATTTAACTTTCTGTTAATATTCTAAAAGATACTTTGTTTTTCGAGGATGGCCATATATCGATTACGAATAAAACTTATAATAATCTTATATAATACTTAAAAAAAATATTTGGTTTATACCTAAAGTGTTTTAGGAAGTTAACTCATTTTTAAAGGAATAAAATAAGGAATTGTCACAAAATGATCAATCGAAAAACGCATTCATATTTGAGAAGTTCCACGGAAAATTACTACGTGGTATAAAAATAAGTAACCAGCAAGTTTTTCGCTATACAATTTTTCATTGCAATAAATTTTTGCAAGTAAAATAAATATTTCTTTTTTCAACAGTAGTTTACTCTATACTTAGAAAATAGCTCGAGAGTAAAAGAATTTTACTTTAAACATTAAAAAAAATAAACGCTTTTACACGTAACTATTTTAATAAATTTTATTCGATTTTTTAGGAATTATAATTCCGAATTATTACAATATGATCAATCGAAAAACACATTCATGTTTAAGAAGATTCACGTGAAATAACTTTGTGATATATTAATAATATGCCAGCAAAATCTTTTTAGTATGAAAATTTCCATCGGAAAACGCTTTTTATAAATAGAGTAACACATTTTTTTTCTGAAATATATTGTTCTTGGCTTAGATTAGAGTTCGACAACAAAATGTTTACAAAATGATCAATCGAAAAACACATTCATGTTTAAGAAGACTCACGTGAAATAACTTTGTGATATATTCATAATATGCCAGCAAAACTTTTTAGTATGAGAATTTCCGTCGGAAAATGCATTTTATAAATAGAGTAACACATTTTTTTTCTGAAATATATTGTTCTTGGCTTAGATTAGAGTTCAACAACAAAATGTTTTTAAGCCAAATAACTAAAAAAGTAAGTATTGGCTCTTAACATAATTAAATATTATTTCAGGAAATGAATTCAGAAATTGAGGAATTAAACTTCGGAGTTATTACAAATTGACTAACTAAAAAGCGCATTCGTGTATAGGAAGACCCACGGAAAATCATCCGTAGTATATATACATGCCAGTAAATTATTTTTCAAATTAACATTGAAATAAATTTTCAGTAAAAATATTACAAAAATGTTTATTATTTTTTAAATGTACTGTCTACTTTTGTAGTAGCTGGGTAGCTAAATGTTTATGTTTTAATAATTTTGAAAAGATCAATTTTTTTCATGTAAATTATTTCTGTACTGTGAAATAATCTTTTGTGTAGTATTAAAATATTGTGAAAGATATTAGGTTTTTTTTTAAATATAATCTACGGTCGACTTATAAAATAGGTCTATAACACAATGTTTTAAATATGTTTGAGAAGACACACGGAAAATCACTCTTGGATATATTAATAACATACAAGTAGATTTTTTTTGTGAGAAAACTTTGAAAAAATAAACTTTTTATAAAAAATAGTAAAATATGTTTGTTTTTTTTCAATAACAAAATGATTTTAATATTTAAAATTGAAGAAGTAATGGTTTATGGAATTTATAATACTTCAGATAATTAATTGAAATCTTTATGGATTAAAATTTTGAAATATTACAAAATATCTAATTAATCGGAAACACATTCATGTTTGAGAAGTCATAAAGAAAATCATCCTTTCATATATTAATTTCAAGCCAGTCATTTTTGTTGATTAAAAAATATTCATAGAAAGAATCTACTTGCAAATATAGTAAAAGATATTTCTTTTACAAAATTAAATCTAGTGTCGACTTAGAAATCAATTTGGTAAAAATTTGTTTTTATTTCATTATACATAATTTAAAAAGTATTTCTGTTTTTCACATATAATATTTCAATTTTTAATTATTTTTTTAGAAAATTGTTCGACAACAAAATGTTTTAATGTAATATTGGTATTGATATAAGTAATAGTATTGACACTTGTAATGATTCCGGAAATGAATTTAGAATTTTATAATTACAATTTCGAAAAGACGCAAAATGAAAAACATACTGAAAAACACTTTATGATATATCAATAATTTGACAGTAATTTTTTTTATTAAGTGAATTTTTATATAAAATGTGTTTTGGACAATATATTAAAAGATATTTCCACAATATAAATATATATATATATGTATATATATATATATATATAGATATGTTCACAATATAAATATTAGAAAAATACATTTATATTTAAACAGACATATAGGGAAAATCCCTCTATAATATAGTAAATATTTCAAGTAATTTTTTTCAACAATAAATTTTTCATTCAAGCAAACTTTTTGTAAATATTCGGAAAGATATTTTGTTTTTCGATAAAGTCTTCTGTAGATTTAGACAACAACACTGTAATCAATTAACTTTAATAAAAAAAAATTGTTTCTAAAAAATAATTTAGGTTTAAATTATTTAGGTTTAAATTATTTCAGGATATTAACCCAAAATGAGTTTAATTTAGGAGTTTAAATTAGGAAACATCACAAAATGATTAAACGGAAATTCATTAATTATTGAGAAGACACACGTAAAATCAGTCTTTGATGTATTGTTTACTTGCCAGTAATTTTTTTTCACTGAGTACATTTTCATTGAAATAATATTTCCGTAAATATATTAAAATATATTTGTTTTTTTCATATTAAATCTACTGTCTACTTAGAAAATAGTTCATATAAAAATTCATATAAAAAATAAAAGTTTATATAAAAATTCAATTACAAAATGTTTTTAATATATTGAGTTTGAAGTATTCCTTACCTTTGAAGTATTTCCGGAACTAAATTCACATTTTCAGGAATTAAAATTCGGAAATGTTGCAAATTAGCAAATTTAGAGGAAGATATTTTGTTTTTGACGTGATAACATCTTGTAAATCGATTAACACCGGCTGCACGAATGAAAAAGTGCCATGTTCCGCCTGAGCCTGAACGTGCAAGCGAGAGCGCGGAACAAGTGATAGAGAGGCACGATTGGCCCAGGCGCCGGAATTTATCTCTCTTCTCGCGCACTTGAAACACTCCCCTTGCTTTCGTACTTTTCCTATCATCGTCCTATCCTTAACAGAATAACGCAGATTGGAAGATCTTAAGTACAACACATGTATATAAGTTGTAAATAAATTGTTAATAGCACATTGTTACTTGTAATTAATCTGTATAATTTAAGTAAAAAAATATTTGAATTAACAAGTGTAAATAAATGTTAATTTATCGAAAAAATTGTAATTTTTAATTATCTCCTTCTTTGTATTATATAAAATTTAAATAATTCAGTAATAATAATTCTATTTAATTCATAAAAGTATGCAATTTTTCATCAATTTTTCTTTATAATGTTATTACGTGAAACTATCGTCCGTAAACCGACTTTATAGAGAATAATTTTTTTTCAGACATAGTCTAACATCAAAATACCTCTAATGAAGTTAGTTTTAAATGAAAAAACAAATTATAGAAAATAAAGGTTTCTGGGGCATAAAATATTTCAGGAAATGTAATAATATTTTGGGGCAACGAATTTGGAATTGTTACATTGCGTTTATTCGAAAAGCGCTTTATATTTGACAGTACCAAAGCAATGTTAGGCTGTGATAAATCAAAAAGTTTCCAGAATTTTTTCTCCTATAGTCAATTTTTAATGAAATTTCTTCTTCCTTAATAATCTAAAAAATTCTTCATTTTTTAAGAATAGTCTTCTGTCAATTTAGCCAAGTAAGCTATAATAAATTATTTTTAATTCAAAAAGAGACATTTGTTTTACACCTAAAATGTTTCAGAAAATTAAGTAATTTTTAAGTAAGGAATTGTCACAAAATAATTAAAAGAGAAGCGCATTCATGTTTAAAAAACCAAAGAAAAATCATTTTAAGATATAGGACACAATGTGCCAGTAATTTTTCTGACTAAACATTTTTTTTTAAATATAGTTCACAGTCCACTTAGAAAGTAGCTTGAGATTAAACGGTATGTATATATTTTAAAATTTTTGAAGAATAATTTTTTAGGAATTAGAATTTCGATTCATTACAAAATGGTTAATCGAAAAACACGTGTATGTTTGTGAAGACCAGCGTAAAATAAACTCTGTATAACATGAAAGTAAATTTTTTTCAGCAAACAAATTTTCATTGAAATAATATTTTTCTAAATGTAGTAAAGGATATTTATTTTTTCATATGTAATCTACTGACAACTAGTAACTTTTTTCAGTAGGTATTCACTTTTTCATTGCAACATTTTTATGCATAAAAATAAATGTCATTTCTTTTTTTTCAGATATGTGTTCTACTATAGACTTAGAAAATAGCTCAATAAAAAAATGTACTGTTTTAACTTTTGAAAAAAATTAACTGTGCTTTTCACATGGAAATTCTTTCACTAATTTAATAATATTAATTCGGAATTAAGTCCCATGGAAAATCACATTATTTAATATTAATAATAAACCAGTAAATTATTTTTTGGTAAGAAAATTTTCATTGAAAAACTCTTTTGGTAAATATAATAAAATATTTTTCTTTGAAACATAATGGGCTATTGACTTAGAATATAGTTCGACATCAAAATGTTTTCAATATAAATAATTACGAAAGTATTGGCTTTTGACAAATATTATATTTCAGGAAATGAATTCTCAATTTTATGAATTAAAATTTGGAACTTTTACAAAATGATTAATAGAAACTCTGTTCATGTTGGAGAGAAATAACTCTGTGATATATTAATGACATGGCATTAAATTCTTTTTCCGATAAATAATTTTCATCGGTATAATATTTTTGTAATTATAGCATGAGATTTTTCTTCTCACATGTAATTTACTGCCGACAAGTAATTTTTTGTAGAATTCACTTTGTTATTGTAATATTTATTTTTTCAAATATAGTCCACTATCGACCTAGAAAATAACTCGATAATAAAATGTTTTTAATATGAACACTTTTACATTTATTTTTATATTTATTTTACCATATTTCAAGAAATGGATTCGAATTTTTAAAAATTAAAATTGAGAATTTTTACAGAGTTATATATTAAGGACATGCAAATAAATATTTTTTCCTGAGAAAATTTTTATTGTAATATTTTTTTGTAAACAAATATATTTCCTTTTTACAAACATAACCTTCTCTCGACTTAGAAAACGGCTCGATAACAAAATGTTTTTGATATTATAAACTTAAAAATAAGGGTTTCTGACTCTTATAATATTTGAGAAAATTAATTCAAGTATTTAGTAATTCTAAATCGAATTTTATAAGTCCATTAATAGAAAACACACTCATATTTGAGATGACACACGGAACATACCTAGTATCTGACATTTATAATACTTGTGGAATTTAATTCACGTTTTTAGTAATTTAAATTCGAAATTTTATAAATAGATTTATAGAAATTCATATTTGAGAAAACACACTGAATATCCGTCTGCAATATATTAATAACAGGCAAGTGAATTTTCTTCTTCAGACGAAAATTTTCATTGGAATAATATTTTTGTAAATACAGTAAGAGATTTGTCTTTTTTCCAAAGATAATCTACTCTCGACTTTGAAAATAGATCCATTGCAAATTGTTTTTGACGAAAAAATTCACATTTTTGGGATTAAAATTAGTATTTGTTAAAAATTATTATTCGAAAGGCGCATTTATATTTTAGTAAGGAAATTTTCACTGAAAATATTTTTGGCAAATATTAAAAGGTATTTCTTTTTTATAGTATACTATAGATTCAGTAATATAAAAAAATTATAGAATATATCGGTTTTTTGCGCATATAATGTTACAAGAAATGAAACCACATTTTAGAGAAATTAATTAGGCTTTTTCCGAAATATATTCGGCTTAGAATAGAGTTCGACAACAAAATGTTTAAATACAAATAACTAAAAAAGTATTGGCTTTTGACATAAATAAATATTTCAGGAAATTAAGTCAAAAATTTAGGAGTTAAAATTCGTAGTTATTACAAATTGACTAACTGAAAACGCATTCGCGTTTACGAAGACCCACGAAAATCGCCCTGTAATATATTAAGAACATCCCAGTAAATCCTTTTTCACTTGAAAAGTTTTAATTGTAATAATTTTCGTTAATATCGTAAGAGATATGTTTTTTTTAAAAATCATCTAATAATAAAATATAAACTACCTTTATAGCTAAATGTTTTTATTTAAAAAAAATTGTAAAACTAATGTTTTTTTTCATTTAAAATATTTTAGAATATTAAATAACATTTTTGAGAATTAAAATTCTTAATTTTTTTTCAGTAAGAAAATTTTCATTGAAATAAATTTTTATAAATATATTAAAAGATTCTTCTATTTTTCAAATACAATCTCTTATCCACTTAGAGTGTAATTCGGTAACAAGATGTTTTAAAACAATAAATTTAAAAAAGTAATGGTTTTTTGAACCTTATTATATTTCAGGAAATGAATAAACATTTTTATGAATTATAATTCTAAATTGATGCAAAATGATTATTCCGAAAGTTCATTCATTTTAAAGAAGATATACGGAAAATCACTGTTGGATATATTAATAACTATTTTTAAGAAAAACATTTCCATGGAAAATATATTTTTTCAAATATACTAAAAGATATTTCTATTTTCTCATATGGTCTACTAGCGATTGAGAAATATCTCGGTGATAAGCTGATTATAAATTTAAAAGATTTTATTATTTTAGTCATATAAATTAAAAATTGATACAATACGATTATTCGAGAAGCGCGTTTATAATTAGCAAGACTTACGAAAAATCTCTCTTGATATATTAAATATTTCCAGTATTTTTCAATAACATTTTTTTTTGCATTAATCTTTCTGTTAATATTTTAAGATATGATTTTTTTTCAAGTATAGCCTTATGTTGATAAATATATCTCAAAAAATTAATTCATTTTTTAGGAATTAAAATTAGGAAATGTCACAAAATGATTAATCGAAAACGCATTCATGTTTGAGAAGATCCACGAAAAATCTCTATGTATAATCTTAATAATTTGCCAGTAATATTTTTCATTATAAAATTTTCATGCCAAAAAATTGTTTGCAAATATAATAAAATATATTTTTCTTTTTCAAATATATTTCATATTTTTCAAATAATTTTAATTTAATAATTTTTATAAAATCACATTTTTAATATTTAAAATTCCTAATTATTACAAAAAGACTTAACGAAAAGCTTATTCACATATGAGAAGAACCAAGAAAAATCTCTCTATGATTATATATAAATAATTTGCCAGAAAATTTTTCAGTAAAAATGTTTATCGATAAATTATTTTTAAATGTAATGTAAGATATTTATTTTTCTTTTAATATAGTGTACTCTCGAGTTAAGATAGCACATTTTAAGTGATTAAAATTCGGAATTATTACAAAATGACTAAATATTTTCAGTTAGTCATTCTTGTTTTAGAAGACTCATGGAAAAGCACTCTGTGATATATTAATAATACGCCAGTAAATTCTTTTTCAACAAGAAAAATTTTATAGGAATAATTTTAGTAAATATCGCCAAAGGTATTTCTTTTTTTTTGGAATATAATTAACTGCCGACTTAGAAATAACCTTAGAAGCTAATTTTTCTTGAATTAAAAAAAAAATTGTTTTTCACATAAAATAATTAAGGATATTAAATCACATTTTTAGAAATGTAAATGACTAATCGCAAAGCGTATTCATGTCTGAAAAGACCCATGGAGAATCACCCCGTGGTGTATTAAAAATATGCCAGTAAATTCTTTTTCGATAAGAAAATTTTCATTGAAATAAACTTTCAGTAAAAATAGTAAAAGATGTTTATTTTTTTTTTCAAATATACAGTCTATTTAGAAATTAGCTTGGTAGCTAAATGTTTTTGTTTTGAAAATTTAATGAAACGATGAATGAAAAAATGATTAATCGGAAAGCGCATTCATGTTTGAGAAGATTCATGGGGAATTTCTCTGCTGTATATTTGTTACATACCAGTAAATTCTTTTTCATTATATTATATACCAATGATTCTTTTTCAATATATTCTGTGGTCCATTATGAAAATTGTTCCATAACACAATGTTTTAAATATATAAAAAATTGAAAACGGAAATGAATTTCTATTTTCAGGTATAATTAATCGGAAAGGCGATTCATTTTTGAGATGACATGCGTAAAATCACTGTTGGATATGTTAAATAACATACAAGTAGATTTTTTTCTGTGAGAAAACTTTCGAAGAAATAAACTGTTTGTAAAAATAGTAAAATATGTTGCTTTTTTCAAATATAATCTTCGGCGGGCTTGGGTAATAGTTCAATAACAAAATGATTCACAATTAAATGAAACTACGTGATGTAGTATTATTTCTTTCTTTAATTTCTTTACCTAGGTTTCGTTGTATTACAACATCTTCAGGTGGGATATTAGAAATAATACTACATCACGTAGTTTCATTTAATTGTGAATTATGAATTTCTACAAAATTAACGCCAAATATATTCAACAAAATGATTTTAATATTTAAAATTGAAGAAGTAATGGTTTATAGACGTTGTAATACTTCAGGGAATGAATTAATATTTTTAGAAATTAAAATTTCGAAATATTACAAAATGTTTAATCGGAAACGCATTCATGTTTGAGATGATTCACAGAAAATTACTCTTTGAAATATTAATTTCTTGCCAGTCATTTTTGTTAATTAAAAAATATTCAAAGAAAGAACGAATTATCAATATAGTAAAAGATATTTTTTTTCCAAATAAAGTCTAGAGTTGATTTAGAAATCAGTTCGATAAAAAAATGTTTTGATTTCATTATAAATAATTTTAAAAGTACTTATGTTTTACACATATAATATTTCACCAAATGAATTCACATTTTTACGAAATACAATTGGGGATTTTTACAAAATATTTAATCGGAAAGGCATTCATGATTGAAAAGGTGCAGAGAAATTATTTTATGTATTTTATTTACTTGTTAGTGATTTATACTCTTTTATGTATTTTATTTACTTGTTAGTGATTTTTTTCTGAAGAAAAATTTTTAATTGAAGTAAAATTGTTGTGAATACAGTAAGAGAGAATTCCTTTTTTCAGATATAATCTACCGCTGACGTAGAAAATAGTTCGATAAAATATTATTTTAATATAATAATGATATTGATAAAGTATTGGTATTAACACTTGTAATAATTCCGGAAACGAATTTACAATTTTAGGAATTAAAATTCCAAAGATTTGCAAAATGTAAAACCTACTGAAAAAGACTACGATATATCAATAATTTGTCAGTAATTTTTTTGAATAAGTTAATTTTAATTTAAAATATGTTTTGGACAATATACTAAAATATATTTCCATATTAAAATGCAGTCAATTGTCGATTTGGAAATTATATTGGTAATAAATTAATTTTAAATCAAATATTTTATTTAAGATATTGTCTTTGGACATAAAATTTTTCTACTATATTTAAAGCAATTAAAATTATTAATTGTTACAATATAAGTATAAGAAAAATGGGTTTATATTTAAAGAAATACACGGAAAATCCCTCCATGATATAGTAAATGTTTCCAGTATTTTTTTCCAATAGCTAATTTTTCATTCAAATAAACTTTTTGTTATTATTCGGAAATATATTTTGTTTCTTGACAAAGTCTTCTGTAGATTTAGACAACAAACCTGTAATCAACCTACAATCAATTATCTTTAATTAAAAAAAATTATTTCTACACCTAAATTATTTCAAGAATTTAACCCAAAATGGGTTTAAATAAGAAAATTAAATTAGGAAATATCACAAAATTTTTAAATGGAAATTCATACATGATTAAGAAGACGCACGTAAAATCAGTATTTGATATGTTGATTACTTGCCAGTAATGTTTTGTCACTGAGAAACTTTTCATTAAATAATATTTCCGTTAATATAGTGAAAGATATTTTTTTTTTTTCATATTAAATCAACTGTCGACTTAGAAAATAGTCCGATAAAATTGTTTTTAATATAATTAATGGCCTTTATATTTGAAGTATTTGCGGAAATGAATTCACATTTTTAGGAATGAAAATTCGGAAATGTTGCAAAACTATTCATCAAAAACCATATTCATATTTGAGAAGACCCACGAAAAATTGCTGTGTGATATATTAAAAACTTGACAGTAGTTTTTTTCAGTAAGAAACTTTTCATTGAAGTAATGTTTTTGCAAATATAGCGGAAGATATTTCTTTTTTTCAGACATAGTCTAATATCAATTTAGAAATATGATTGCATGAAGTTAATTTTAAAAGAAAAAAATTATTAAAAATAATGATTTTTGGCGCATAAAATATTTCAGGAAATGAAATCATATTTAGGGGAATAAATTTGGAATTGTTACATTACGTTTATTCGAGAAGCGCTTTATATTTAACAGCACCTAAGCGATATCATACTGTGATATATTAAAGAATTTCCAATTTTTCTCCCTTAGTAAATTTTAATGAAATTCTCCCTTTGTTAATATTTTAAAGATTCTTTATTTTTATGGATAGTCTTCTGTCGATTTAGAAAAGTAAATAAATGTTCCAGAAAATTAAATCATTTTTAAGAAAATAAAGTAAGGGATTGTCACAAAATATATAAAAGAGAAGCGCATTCATATTTAAGAAAACCCACGGAAAATCACTCTGCGATATAAAAACAACTTACCAGTAATTTCTTTCAGGCAACAATTCTTCATTAGAATAATGTTTTGCAAATATAATAAATATTTTTTCAAATATAGTTCACTGTCTACTTAGAAAGTAGCTCGAGATTGAACGGTATTTATAATACAATTTTTGAATATAAATTTTTTAGGAATTAGAATTCATCACAAAATGATTAATCGGAAAGCGCTTTCATGTTTGTGAAGACCAACGTATTAATATGCCAGAAAATTCGTACCTCTGTTTAACATGCCAGAAAATTATTTTTCAGTAAAACAATTTCATTGAATTAATATTTTTCTAAATATAGTGAAAGATATTTCTTTAGATAATACACTGACGACTAGTAATTTTTTTCAGTATTCACTTTTTCTGTGGAGTATTCTTTTTCCAAATAAAATAAATGTCATTTCTTTTTTTTAAATAAAGTCTACTATAGACTTAGAAAATAGCTCGATAAAAAAATTTACTTTTTTAAATTTTGAAAAAATTAATTCTGCCTTTAACGTGAAATATTCCAGGAAATTAATTTACAACTTTAATCATATTAATACGAAATTAAGTCCCACGGAAAATCACATTGTCATATATTAATACTAAGCCAGTAAATTATTTTTTTTAAGAAAAATTTCATTGGAAAACTTTTTTAGTAAATATAATAAAAGATTTTTCTTTCAAATATAATTTTTTATCGACTTAGAATATAGTGTGATAACAAAATGTTTTCAATATAATTAATTATGAAAGTATTGGCTTTTGACAAATATTATATTTCAAGAAATAAATTCTCAACTTTATGTATTAAAATTTGGAATTTTTACAAAATGATTAATAGAAAACGCGATGTTTGAGAAGACACACGGAAAATAACTCTGTGATATATTAGAGACTCGCCAGTAAATTCTTTTCCTGAAAAAAATTCATTTAAATGATATTTTCCTAAATATTGTAAGAGAAAATTTGTTTTAAATAAAATGTTGAATTTAAATATGTACGAACAATTTTATGTTGGTTATTGTATTGGGTTTTGACACATATTCTATTTAGAGAAATGAATTCGAATTTTTAAAAATTAAAATTCAGAATTTTTAGAGTAATTAATCGAAAATGTATTAATGTTTGAGAAGACACAGGGAAAGTCCTTCTTTGAAATATTAAGGACATGCAAATAAATACTTTTTTGGAAGAAATTTTCATCGAAATAATTTTTTAAAAACTTCTTTATAATCTTCTCTCGACTTAAAAAATGACTTGATAATAAAATGTTTTTAATATTATAAGTTAAAAAAGTAAAATTTTCTGACCCTTATAATATTTCTGGAAATTAATTCTCATTTTTAGTAATTTAAACTCGGAATTTTATAAATCGATTAATAGAAAATGCATTCATATTTGAGAATACACACGGAACATCACTTTGTTCCGTATGTATTCTCAAATAAGAATGTATTTTCTATTAATCAACATTAATAACACGCGAGTGAATTTTGTTCAGAAAAACATTTTGATCGAAATAATATTTTTTTAAACATAGTTACAGTTTTTTTTTTCAAGGAGAATCTATTCTCGACTTTGAAAATAGATCACTTTGATGTACTTGACTGTTATCATATTTGAGGAAAATAATTATCATTTCAGGAATTAAAATTCGTATTTGTTGCGAAATTATTAATCGAAAAGCCCATTCATATCTTAGAAGCCCCGCGGAAAATAACTATGTGATGTAATAGTAATTTGGCAGTAAATTGTTTTCATTCAGGAAATTTTCATTGCAAATACTTTTTTGCAAATATTAAAGATATATCTTTTTTCAAATATAATACCTACCGTAGATTCAGTAATATAAAAAAATACACAGAACATGTTAGCTTTTGGCGCATAAAACATTATAGGAAATGAAACCACATTTTCAAAAAAATAATTAGGAATATTAATAATATGAGTATTCAAAAAGCGCATTTCCGTTTAACAAAACCTACCGAAAATCACTCTGTGATATATTAAAACATTTCCAACAATTCTTTTCCAATTATAAGATTCATCATGGAAATAGACTTTTTTTAACCTCTAAAAGATATTTTGTTTTTCAAGTATAGCCTTCTATCGATTTAGAAAAGAATCTTGCGATAAAATATTGTTAATTTTAAAAATAAAAGAAAACTTTTTCCACACTTTAAATAGTTCAGGAAATTAATACATTTTTTGGAATTAAAATTAGGAAATATCACAAAATAATTAATCGAAAATCGCCTTCATGTTTTAAAAGACCAATGAAAAATCACTCTGCGATATATTAATAACTGAAAGTAACATTTTTTTCAGTAAGTTAATTTTTATTCAAAGTACGTTTTTGCAAATATAGTCAAGAATATTCGTTCTTTCCAAAATCTACGGTCGACTAAGAAATATCTCCGATTTTAAATTGAATACAATAGAGAAAATAATGGTTTTTAGCGCATGAAATATTTCATCAAATGTGTATTCGAAAAGCGCATTTATATTTAACAAGACTCAAGGAAAATCACTCTGTGATATAATGAAGATATTACGGCAGTTTTTTTTAAATAATAAATTTTTCATTCGTGGTAAGAATCTAAAATATACTTTGTCTTATAAGTATGGACTCCAGTCGATTTAGAAAACAATCCGGTAATTAATGACCTCTTATTTAAAATAATCTTAGTAAAGAGCATTCAGGTTGGTGAACGTCGCTCTGTGATACGTAAATAGTTTGGCAGTTATTTTTTCAGTAAAAAAATTATCATTAGAATAATTTTTTTGCAAAAAATTAACATTTATTTTTCTTATAATTATAATCTATTGTCAACTAAGAAAATAGGTCGTCAGCAAAATGCTTTATTTAAAATTTTTTTAAAAAGTAATTATTTTTCTTACGTAAAACATTTTAAGATATAAATTCACATTTTTGGGCATTCAAATTCCTCAATATTACAAAATTACTAATCGAAAAGGAAAATTTATGTTTGAAAAGACCTACAGAAAATCACTCTATGATATGTTAATAATATGAAAGTAAATATATTTTCAGTAAGACCATGTATTTTGAAATAATATTTTTGTAAATACAGTAGAAGATATTTATTTCTTTCATATGTAATTTACTGTCGACTTAGAAAAGGGTTCAGTAAAAAATGTTTTTATTTTATTAAAAAAAAATTGAAAAAGTATTGGTTTTTAATCCGTATAATATTTCAGGAAATTAATTCACATTTTTAGTAAATACAATTGCGAATTTTACAAAATGATTCATCACAAATTCATTCGTGTTTTAGAACACACATAGAAAATCACGCTTTGATATATTAACTAATTACCATTAATTTGTTTACGTAAGATAATTTTCATTGTTCATTTTATACAATGAAATTAATAATAATATAATCTATTTTCTACTGAAAAAATAACTTTTTTTAAGTAGAGAATAGATTATGTTTGCAAAAGGGGGAAAGAACTTTCACTATATTTACAAAAATATTATTTAGATGATATCATTATTGTGAGTATCATAAAGTATATTCTTACTCTATTCAAATTTAGTCAACTGTCGATTTAGAAAATATCTCGGAAATAAATTGACATAAATTTTAAAAAAATTTAGAAAGTAATGAATTTGGCGCATAAAATATTTTAGGAAATGAAACCATATTTTCATCACATCACCCATGTGATATATTAAAAAATTTCCAGTAGATTTTTTCCAATAGTAAATTTTCAATGAATTACTGTTAATATTCTAAATATACTTTATTTCTCGAGTATGGTCATGTATCGATTTAGAATAATAACCTGTAATAAACAACCTATAATTAAAAAAAAATAGTTGGTGTATATCTACAGTGTTTTAGGAAGATAACTCATTTTTCAGGAAATAAAATAAGGAATTGTCACAAAATGAGCAATCGAAAAGCGCAATCATGTTTGAGAAGTCCCACGGAAAATTACTACGTGATATGAATATAACTCAAATTTTTACTAAACAATTTTTCATTGGAATAATTTTTTGCAAGTAAAATAAATATGTCTTTTTTCAAACGAAGTTTTCTCTCTGCTTAGAAAATAGCTCGAGAGCAAAAGGATATTATTTTAAAAATGTTGAAAAAATTAATCATTTTATCATGTAAATATTTTAATAAATTAATTTAATTTTTAAAAAATTAGAATTCCGAATTATTACAAAATTATCAAACGAAAAACACATTCATGTTACAGATGACTCATGTCAAATAACTCTTTGATATATTAATAATATGCTAGTAAAACCCTTTTAATATGAAAATTTCCATCGGAAAACGCTTTTTGTAAATATAGCAACACATTTTTTTTCTGAAATATATTTGGGGCTTAAAATAGAGTCCGACAAGAAAACGTTTTTGATACAAATAACTAAAAAAGTATTAGCTTTTGACATAAATAAATAATATTTCAGGACATGAATTCAGAATTGGAGGAGTTAAAATTCGGAGTTATTACAAATTGACTAACTTGAAAGCGCATTTGTGTTTAAGAAGATCTATGGAAAATTGCTCCGTAATATACTAACAATCCATTTCAGTTAAAAATTTTAATAGTAGTAATTTTTGTAAATAACGGCAAAGATATTTGTTTTCTTTATAACTATCTACTGATAAAATAGAAAATACCTTGACAGTTAGATGTTTTTATTTTAAAAATTTCGAAATAGTTAAGATTTTTTTCACTTAAAATATCGTAGGAAATTAAATCAGGTTTTTGAGAATTAAAATTTTTAATTTTTCTTCAGTAAGAAAATTTCCATTGAAATAAAATTCTATAAAAATAGTAAAGTAATAGCAGTTTCTAATAATTGAATAAAATCTACTGTCCACTTAGAGAATAATTCGGTAACAAAATGTTTAAATACCATAAATTAAAAAAAGTAACGGTTTTTTGAACCTTATTATATTTGAGGAAATGAATTAACATTTTTAGGAATTATAATTCGAAATTGGTACAAAATGATTATTCGGAAAGTTCATTAATTTTTGAGAAGATATACGGAAAATCTACACATCAATCACTTGACAGTAATTTTTTGATTAAAAAATTTTCCATTGAAAAAATATTTTTGCAAATATACTAAAAGATATTTCTATTTTCCATGTGGTCTAATGGCGATCTAGAAATATCTCGGTGATAAGCTGGTTTTAAATTTAAAAGATTTATAGAAAATAATTGTTTTCTTCGCACAAAATATTTCAGGAAACGAAACCATATTTTAGACATCTAAATTAAAAATTTAGCAATACGATTATTTGAGAAGCGCGGTTATATTTAGCAAGACTTACGAAAAATTGCTCTTTGATATATTAAATATTTACAGTATTTTTTTTAATAAAAATGTTTATATTAAAATTATCTTTCTATTAATATTCTAAACTTCATTCATGTTTTGAAAGATCCTCAGAAAATCACTCTGGGATGTATTAATAATATGCCAGTAATGTTTTTTCAGTAACTAAAGTTTAATTGGAATAATTTTTGCAAATATTTAAAAAAATATTTTTTTCCACTGTTGACTTAGAAAATACTTCAATAAATAAGTGTTTTTAATTGGAACTTTTTAAAATAAATAATAGTTTTTTCATATAAAATACCTAAGGAAATTAAATCACATTTTAAAGAGTTAACATTCTTAATTATTACAAAAGACTTATCGAAAAGCTCATTCATGTATGAAAAGACGAACGAAAAATCTCTCTGTGATAAGTAAATAATTTGACACTAATTTTATTTCAGTAATAACTTTTCATTGCTAAAATTTTTTTTGCAAATTTAATTAAAGATATTTTTTTTCAAGTATAGTCTCCTCTCGACTTAAGATAGCAAAATGTTTCTATTTAAAAATATTGAAAAATTAAAGGTTTTTTTACATAAAATATTTTGGGAAATTTATTCACATTTCAAGTAATTAAAATTCGGAATTATTACAAAATGACTAACTGATTTCAGTTAGTCATTTATGTTTTAAAAGACCTACGGAAAATCACTCTGTGATATATTAATAACACGCCAGTAAATTCTTTTTCAGTAAGAACAAATTAATTTTTTTTCAAGTAAAATATTTGTGTCAATTAAATAACGTTTTAGAAATCAAAATTCAGAATTTCTCAAAATGACTAATTGAAAAAGGTGTTCATGTTTGAGAAGGCCCACGGAAAATTTCTCTGCTGTATATTTACAACATGTCAGAAAATTTTTTTTCAGTAAGGAATGCTTTGTTGAGGACTCTTTTATATAATGAAAGATATAGTAAAATATAATGAAAGATATTCATTTTTTTTCTAATATAATTTATGGTCAACTTAGAAAATAGTTCTTCAACACAATATTTTAAATATATAAAAAAATTTAAAATAGTAATTTTCAGGAATTGAAATCGGTAAATTTTACAGGGTAATTCATCTGAAAGGCATTCATGTTTGAGAAGACACACGGAAAATCACGCTGGGATATAGTAGTGGCATACAAGTCAATTTCTTTCTGTGAGAAAGCTTTCAATGGAATAAACTTTTTCAAAAATAGTAAAATATATTTTTTTACGATACTAATCTTCTGTCGGCTTAAAATATAGTTCAATAACAAAATATTTTTAGTATTAAAAAATGAAGAATTAATGGTTTATAGACTTTAAAATAATTCAGGTAATGAATTCAAACTTTTAGGAATTAGAATTCCGAAATATTACTAAATGATTAATCGGAAATATATTCATGTTTGTGACGTCACACAGAAGATCACTAAGTGATACATTCATTTCTTGCCAGTCATTTTTGTTAATTAAAAAATATTCATAGAAAGGATGAATTCCCAAATATAGTAAAAGATATTCCTTTTTCCAAATAAATTCTATTGTCCACTAAGAAATCAGTTCGGTAGAAAAATGTTTTTATCTCATTATAAGTAATTTAAAAAATACTACATATAATATTATCAATTGAATTCACATATTTAGGAAATCAAATTTGGAATTTTTACAAAATAATTAATCGGAAAGGCATTCATGATTGAAAAGACACAGGGAAATTCACTCTTTTATTTATTTTATGTCCTTGCCAGTGATATTTTTCTGCAGGAAAATTTTCATTGTAATAAGATTTTTTTTAAAATAGTGAAAGATAATTTTTTTCTGATATAATCTTCTGCCGACTTAGAAAATAGGTCGATAAAAAATGATTTATTATAATAATAATATTGATATGAGTAATGGTATTAATGCTTGTAATCATTCCGAATTTTAATTCCTAAAATTGTAAATTACAATTTTAGGAATTAAAATTCGGAAATGTTGCAAAATGAAAAATCTACTGAAAAACACTATTATATATCAATAATCTGACAGTATATTTTTTTATTAATTATTTTAATGTATATTATGAATTTTCATTTAAAATGTGTTTTGGACAATATGGATTTGGTAAATTTTTTTTTTAAATTAAAAATGTTATTGAAAATATTAGTTTTGACACGTAAAATTTTACTAATGAAACTAAATTCAATGTAATTAAAATGATTAATTGTTACAATATGAATGTTGGAAAAATTAATTTATATTCAAAAAGATGCTCGGAAAAAGACGCCCTCTATAATATAATAAATGTTACTAGTAATTTTTTCCAATAATACAATTGTCATTCAAATGAACTTTTTGTTAATATTCTGAAAGCTATTTTTATTTTTTGATAAAGTCTTCTATGGATTTAGACAGCAAAGCTGTAATCAGTTATCTTTAATTAAAACGAATTCATTCTACACTTAAACTATTTTAGGAAATTAACCCAAAATGGGTTTAAATTAGGAAATATCACAAAATGATTAAAAGGAAATACGTTCATTATTGAGAAGACACACTTAAAATCCGTCTTTGATATGATGATCACTTGCCAGTCGTTTGTTTTCACTCAGAAACTTTTTGTTCAAATAATATTTTCGTAAATATAGTAAAAGATGTTTATTTTAAGCAGTATTAAATCTACTGTCTACATAGAAAATAGTTCGATGTCAAAATGTGTTTAATATATATTAAAAACTTGACAGTAAATTTTTTCAGTAAGAAAATTTTCATTTTTAAAATTTTCAGAAATTATATTTTTGCAAGTATAGCGGAAGATATTTCGTTTTTCAGACTAATGTCAATTTAAAAATGTCTCCGTATGATGTTGATTTTAAATGAAATAATGGTTTCTGGGACATAAAATATTTCAGGAAGTGAAATCATATTTAGGGCAATAAATTTTGAATTGTTACATTACGTTTTTTCGAAATACGCTTTACATTTAACAGTAGTCAAGCAATACCACCCTGTTATTTAATAAAGAATTTCCAGTAATTTTTCTCCTTAGTAAATTTTCAATGAAATTCTCTCTTTGTAAATATTCTAAAAGATTCTTTATTTTTCAAGGATAGTCTTCTCTCGATTTAGAAAAGTAAACTATATTAAAATATCTATAATTTAAAAAAAAAACATTTGTTTTAGTCCTAAAATATTTCACCAAGTTAACTCATATTTAAAGAAATAGAGTAAGGAATTGTCACAAAATAATTAAAAGAGAAGCACATTCATATCTAAGAAAACCCACGGAAAATCACTTTGTGATATAAAAACAACCTGCGAGTAATCATATTTAATAAAAAAAATTTCATGGCAGTATTACAGTAAGTAAATCCCAGTAAATTCGTTTTCAGTAAACAAATTTTCATTGAAATAATATTTTTCTAAACAGAGTAAAAATATTTTTTTGTTAATCTACTGACGATTAGTAATTTTTTTCAGTATTCACTTTTTCATTGGAATATTTTTTTGCAATTAAAATAAACGTCATTTCTTTTTTCAAATATAGTCTACTATAGACTTAGAAAGGAGCTCGATAAAGAAATGTACTTTTTTAAATTTTGAAAAATTATTTGTTCTTTTCACGTGAAATATTCACGAAATTAATTCACAAATTTAATAATATTAATTCGAAATTAGGTCCCACGAAAATCATATATTTATATGTTATAAATAAGCCAGAAATTCTATTCAGTAAGAAAACTTTTATTTGAAACTCTTGGTAAATATAATAACAAATTTTTCTTTGAAACATAACGTGCTATAGACTTCAAATATAGTTCGATGACAAAATGTTTTCAATATAAATAATTATGAATATTGATAAATATTATATATTTCAGGAAATGAATTCTCAATTTACGAAGTAAAATTTGCAATTTTTACAAAATGATTAATTGAAAACGTATAAATGTTTGAGAAGAGCCAGGAAAAATAACTCTGTGATATATGAATGACATGCCAGTAAATTAACTTTCAGTGAGAAAATTTTATCCGAATAATATTTTTGTAAATATAGTAAGAGATTTTTCTTTTTCACATGAATAATATTCGCTATAAATTATTCGCTTTTTAATTGGAATAATTTCTTTAGAAACAAAGTAAACGACGTTTCTTTTTTTAAATATAGTATACTATTGACTTAGAAAAAAGCTCGATAATAAAATGTTTTTTTTTAAATTTAAAAATTAATTGTTCTTTTCACGTGAAATATTTCAGGAAATTAATTCACAATTTTATTAATATTAATTCGGAATTAAGACCCAGGGAAAATCACATTATTATGTATTAATAATAAGCCAGTAAATTCTTTTTAGTTAGGAAATTTTCATTGTGAAACCCTTTTGGTAAATATAATAAAAGAATTTTCTTTGAAATGTAATTTACTATCAACTTAGAATATAGTTCGATGAAAAAATGTTTTCAAAATAATTCATTACAAAAGTATTGGCTTTTGACAAATATACTATGTCAGGATATGAATTCTCAACTTTTGCGTATTAAAATTTGGAATTTTTGCAATACGCATTCTTGTTTTAGAAGACACACTGAAAATAACTCTGTGATGTATTAATGACTTACTAGTAAATTCTTTTACTTTAAAAAATCATTTCAATGATATTTTTATAAATATAGAAAATATATTTTTGTAAATAATTTTTTCTGTCAATTTAGAAAATAGGTCGATAACAAAATGTTTTTAATATGAAAAAGGTTCCATTTGTTTTTATATTTTTTCATGACACATACCGTATATCAAGAAACCAATTCGAATTTTTAAAAATTAAAATTCAGAATTTTTACATTGTAATTAATCGGAAACGCATTGATATTTGAGAAGATTCAGGGAAAGTAACTCTTTGATATATTAAAGACATGCAAATAAATACTTGTTTTGTAAGAAAATTGTCATTGAAATAATTTTTTGTAAACAAATATATTTCCTTTGTACAGACATAATCTTCTAATGGCTCGATAACATAATGTATTTAATATTATAAAAATAAAAAAGTAAGGGTTTCTTACCTTTATAATATATCTGAAAATTAATTCAAGTTTTTATTAGTTTAAATTCGGAATTTTACAAATAGATTAAAAGAAAATATAAATCGATATTGAGAATACTCACGAAACATCACTATGCAATATATTATTAACATGTCAGTGAATTCTTTTTCAGAAGAAAATTTTCATTGTAATAATATTATTGTAAATGTAGTAAGAGAGATTTCTTTTGTTTCAAAAAGAATCTAAGTCAAGAGGACTTTGAAAATAGATCCATTACAAATTGTTTTCGATAAAAAAAATTAAATAAAGTTATGTTATTGACCGTTATTATATTTGAGGAAAATAATTGTTATTTTAGGAATTAAAATTCGTATTTGTTGCAAAATTATTAATCGAAAAGCGCATTCATATTTTAGATGCCCCGAGAAAAATTAGGTATTCTCTGATATATGAGTAATTTGGCAGTCAATTTTTTTTCACTGAGGGAATTTTCATTGAAAATATTTTTTTGCAAATATTATAGTACACTGTAGATCAATAATATATAAAAATAATCAATATGTTCATATTGGTTTTTTTATATTAATTACCAATATGTTCTATATTGGTTTTCGGCATATAAAAACTACAGGAAATTAAACCACTGTTTAGAGAAATTAATTAGGAATTGTCGTAATATGATTATTCTAAAAGCACATTTATGTTTAACAAAACCTACCGAAAATCACTCTGACATGATTTCCAGTAACTCTTTTCCAATTATAAGTTTTGTCATTTAAAAAGGTTTTTTTAAAATTCTAGAACATAACAGGTTTTTCAAGTATAGTCTTCGGTCGATTTAGAAAAGAATCTTGCAATAAAATATTTTTAATTTTCAAAATAAAATAAAACTTTTTTCACACTTTAAATATTTCAGGAAATTAATACATTTCTTCGGAATTAAAATTAGGAAATATCACAAAATGATTAATCAAAAAGCCCCTTCATATTTTAAAAACCAATGAAAAATCACTCTGGGATATATTAATAATTTGAAAGTAGTTTCTTTTTCAGTAAGATAATTTTTATTCAAAATACGTTTTTTCAAATAACAACAGTCAATGATATTCCTTCTTTCCGAAGTCTACGGTCGATTTAGAAATATCTATGTAATAAGTTGATTTTAAATAGAAAACAGTACAGAATATAACGATTTTTGGAGCATCAAATATTTCGTCAAATGAAACCATATTTTAGTGAAACAAATTAATAATTTTCATATTACGAATATTAGAAAAGCGCATTTATATTTAACAAGACCCACGGAAAATCACTCCGTAATATAATTAAGATTTTCTAGTAATATTTTTCTAATAATAAATTTTTCATTCAAATTATCACTTGATAATAACCTAAAAGATATTTTGTCTTATAATTATGGATTTCAGTTGATTTAGAAAAGAAACCTATAATTAATTAACAATAATTTTAAAAAATCTTTGTTTTGCACCTAAACTATTGCAGAAATTAACTGATTTTTTAATTGTTTTAGAATTAAAAAAAATCTCTGCTTTTCACTTAAATTATTTGAGAAAAGAAATCATTGTTTAGAAATTAAAATAAGGAATTGTCACAAAATAATTAAAAGGAAAGTGCATTCAGATTTCTGAAGACCCACGCAAAGTCCTTCTCTGATATATAAATAATTTGGCAGTTATTTTGTCGGTAAAAAAATTTTCATTAGAATAATTTTTTTAAATTATAACCTTTCGACTAAGAAAATAGGTCGACAGCAAAATGTTTTATTTAAAAATTTTGAAAAAATATTTTTCTCACGTAAAACATTTTCAGATATAAATTCACCTTTTTAGGCATTAAACTTCCGAATTATTACAAAATTACTAATCGAAAAAGGCAATTTATGTTTGAAAAGACCCATAGAAAATCAGTCTGTGATATGTTAATAATATGACAGTAAATACATTTTCAGTAGGAAAATCTTTCTGCAAATATAGTAAAAGATATTTCTTTTTTTTGCATGTAATCTACTGTCGACTTAAAAAAGGGTTGGGTAAAAAATGTTTTTGTTTTATTATAAAAAATTCAAAAAGTATTGGTTTTCACAACTTATATATTTCAGAAAACGGAAATTCATTCATGTTTTAGAACACACACGGAAAATCACGCTTTGATATATTAATTGATTTACAGTAATTTTTTCACTTAACAAAATTTTCATTGTACATTTTGTTATCGAACTATTTTCTAAGTGGAGAATAGATTATATTTGAAAAGGAAAGAAATATTTTT
Organism: Druceiella hillmani; assembly: GCA_039881145.1. Classification (NCBI taxonomy): domain Eukaryota; kingdom Metazoa; phylum Arthropoda; class Insecta; order Lepidoptera; family Hepialidae; genus Druceiella; species Druceiella hillmani. Next base: position 48,782 of record JAYKKI010000160.1, read on the forward strand.
CACTATATTTACAAAAATACTATTGGAATGATATTATTATTGTAAGTATAATAAAATAAATTTTTCGCGATTAAAATTTAGTCAACTGTTAATTTAGAATATATCTCGGAAATGAATTGACACAAAATTAAAAAATTATAGAAAATAATGGTTTCGGGGCATCAAATATTTTAGGAAATGACACCATATTTCGGGGTAATAAATTAATGTCATTCATGTGATATATTAAAAAATTTCCAGTAGTTTTTTCCAATAGTAAATTTTTAATGAATTTACCTCTTTGTTAATATTCTAAAAGATACTTTGATATATTAATTAATTACCATTAATTTTTTGGGTAAGAAAATTTTCATTGTTCATTTTCTACAATGAAATTAATAATAATATAACATGTTCTCTGCTGAAAAAACAACTTTTTTCTAAGTAGAGAACAGATTATATTTGCAAAAGGTAGAAATAACTTTCACTATATTTACAAACATATTATTTAGATGATATTATTATTGCGAGTATAATAAAATATATTCTTCCTCTATTCAAATTTAGTCAACTGTCGATTTAGAAAATATCTCGGAAATAAATTAACATAAATTTTAAAAAATTTAGAAAGTAATGAATTTGGCGTATAAAATATATTAGGAAATGAAACCATATTTCCGGGTAATGAATTAAAATCACCCATGTGATATATTAAAAAATTTCCAGTAGTTTTTTCCAATAGTAAATTTTTAATGAATTTACCTCTCTGTTAATATTTTAAAAGGTACTTGGTTTTTCGTGTATGGCGTGTATTTAGAATAATAACTCGTAATAAATTAACTATAATTTAAAAAAAATATTTGGTTTTTACCTAAAATGTTCCAGGAAATTAACTCATTTTTAAAGAAGTAATGTAAGGAATTGTCACAAATTGACCAATCAAAAAGTACGTCCATGTTTGTAGTTTTCCGTGGGGTTCTCACCCCACGGAAAATTACTATGCGTATAGAGATTACTTGCCAGCAAGTTTTTCACTAAACAATTTTTCATTGGTATAATTTTTTACAAGTAAAATAAATATTTCTTTTCTTAAACATAGTTTACTGTCTGCTTAGGAAATAGCTCCAAGAGAAAAAGGATTTTACTGTAAAAATTTTAAAAAATTAATCGCTTTTTCAAGTAAATATTTTAATAAATTTATTAGATTTTTTAGGAATTAGAATTTTGAATTATTACAAAATGATCAGTCGAAAAACACATTCATGGTTAAGAAGACTCACGTGAAATAACTCTGTTATATTTTGATAACGTGCAAGTAAAATAATTTTAGTGTTAAAATTTCCATCGGAAAACGCTTTTTATAATTATAATAACACATTTTTTTAAAATGAATTGTACTCTCACAATAAATACAATCTTTACAAATAACTAAAAAAGTATGGGTTTTGACATAAATAAATAATATTTCAGGAATTCGGAGTTACCACAAATTGATTAAATGATAAGCGCATTCGTGTTTAAGAAGGCCTACGGAAAATCGCTCTGTAATATATTAAGAACATGCCAGTAAATCTTTTTTCAGTAGAAAGTTTTAATTGCGGTAATTTTTATAAATATCGTAAAAGACTTTTGTTTTTTTTAATGTTTATCTACTGATGAAATGGTATATACTTTGATAGCTAATTGTTTTTATTACAAACATTTAAAAAATTAATGTTTTTTTTAGTTAAAATATTTTAGAAAATTAAATCATATTTTTGAGATTGAATTAAATCATATTTTGGAGATTCAATCCTTAATTCTTTTTCAGTAAAAAAATTTTCATTGAAATAAATTTTTGTAAATATAGTAAAAGATTCTTCTATTTTTTAATTACAATCTACTGTCCATTTAGAGAATAATTCGTTTAATTAAAAAAAGTAAAGGTTTTTTCACCTTAATTTTTTTTCAGGAAATGAATTAACATTTTTAAGAATTTTAATTTGAAATTGATGCAAAATGATTATTCGAAAATTTCATTCATTTTTGAGAAGACATGCGGAAAATCACTGTTTGATACATCAATAACTTGACCGCAATTTTTTTTAGTTAATAAATTTCCATTGAAATAAGCTTTTTGTGAATAGAGTAAAAAATAATTCCTGTTTTCTGCTATAATCTACTGCCGACTCAGAAAAAAGTTCGATAACAAAATGTTTTAATGTAATATTGGTATTGATATAAGTAACGGTATTGACACATGTAATAATTCTGGAAATGAATTTACAATTTAAGGAATTAAAATTTGGAAATATTGCAAAATGAAAAATCTTCTAAAAAACGATCTAAAATATATAAATAATTTGACTAATTTTTTACCAAGCAAATTTTCATTTAAAATGTGTTTTGGACAGTATACCTAAAGATATTTCTATATTAAAATTCAGTCAATTGTCGATTTATAAATTATCTTGGTAATAAATTGATTTAAAATTAAATATTTTATTGAAAATAATTGTTTTTGTCACATAAAATGAAACTATGATAACTAATGAAACACACACTAATGAAACTATATTCAAGGTAATTAAAATTATTAATTGTTACAATATGAGTATTAGTCAAATGCATTTACATCCAAAAAGACGCACGGAAAATTCCTCTATAATCTAGTAAATATCTCCAGTAATTTTTTCAAATAAACTTTTTGTTAATATTCGTAAATATATTTTGTTTTTCGATAAAGTTTTCTGCAGATTTAGACAACAAATTTTTTCAGGAAATTCAGCCAAAATAGGTTTGAATTAGGAAATATCACAAACTGATTAAATGGAAATTTATCCATGATTGAGAAGACTCACATATAATCAGTCTTTGATATGTTGATTATTTGCCAGCAATTTTTTTTCACCTAAATTTTTTCATTGAAATAATATTACCGTAAATATAGTAAAAGATATAAAAAAGCACATTCATCGTGAAGACCAACGTAAAATAACTCTGTTTAACATGCCAGTAAATACTTTTTCCGCAAACTAATTTTCATTGAAATAATATTTTTCTTAATATAACAAAAGAGTCGTCGCCGCGATGTGTTGGGTTGATCATAAGGCCTTTGACGATACGGCGCACCGTGGGGACTCGGGTTTGATTCCTGGCCGTTCGTCGAAAGGGGCTGGACGGGTGTTATGGTTGGCTGTAAGATATTGCTCTCGTAGCAATAAGTCCGCGATATGTATCAATTAGATACAATATAGTAGATAAATAAATAAATAAAAGATATTTTTTTCACATTTAATCTACTGACGACTAGTAATTTATTCACAACTTTAATAATATTAATTCGAAATTAAGTCCCACGAAAAATCACATTGTTATATATTAATAATAAGCCAGTAAATCCTATTTAATAAGAAAATTTTCATTACAAAACTCTTTTGTTAAATATAATAAAAGATTTTTCTTTGAAACATAATGTGATATCGACTTAGAATATAGTTCGATGACAAAATGCCTTCAATATAAATAATTATGAAAAAATTGGCTTTAGACAAATATATTTCACGAAATAAATTCTCAATTTTAGGAATAAAAATATGGAATTTTTACAAAATGATTAACAGAAAACGTATTCATGTTTGAGAAGACCCACGAAAAATAACTCTGTGGTATATTAATGACATGCCAGTAAATTCTTCTTCAGTAAGAAAATTATTGTCGGAATAATATTTTTGTAAATATAATATGGAATTTTTCTTTTTCACATATAATTTAATGCCAACCAATAATTTTTTTTAGTATTCGCTTTTTCATTGGAATATCTTATTTTCAAATAAAATAAACGACATTTCTTTTTTCAAATATAGTCTACTATCGACTTAGAAAACAGCTCTATAACAATTTTTTTTTTTAAATTTGAAAAAATTAATTATTCCTTTCACGTGAAATATTTCAGGAAATTAATTCACAATTTTATTAATATTAATTCGGAATTAAGGCCCACGGAAAATCACATTGTTGTATAATAATAAGGTAAATTCTATTTTAGTAACAACATTTTCATTGGAAAACTCTTTTGGTAAATATAATAAAATATTTTTCTTTGAAATATAATTTACTATCGACTTAGATTATAGTCTGATAACAAAATATTTTAAATTTAATTAATAATGAAAGTATTGGCTTTTGACAAATATTATAGTTCAGGAAATTAATTCTCAATTTTACGAATCAAACTTTGGAAATTTTACAAAATGATTAATAGAAAACGTATTCATGTTTGAGCACACCTACGAAAAATAACCATGTCATTTATCAATGACATGCCAGTAAATTTTTTTTTTGTATACATTTTCATATAAAGGATATTTTTCTAAATATAATAAAAGATGTTTTTTTATAGAAAATCTAATTAGAAAATAGGTCGATAACTAAATTTTTTAATATGAAATGTTTTACATTGATTTTTTATTGGTTTATGACACATTGTATTTCAAGAAATGAATTAGATTTTTTACAAATTAAAATACAGAATTTTTACAGAGGAATTAATCGGAAACGCATTGATGTTTGAAAAAAACAAAGGGAAACTTACACTTTTATATATTAAGGACATGCAAATAAATACTTTTTTTGGAAGAAATTTTCATTGACATATTTTTTTAAAAAAAATAAACAAATAAATAAACAAATATATTTCTTTTTTACAAACAGAATATTCTCTCGACTTAAAAAATGGCTCGATAACAAAATACTTTTATATTATAAATTAAAAAGTAAAGGTTTCTGAACCTTATAATATTTCTGGAACTTTTTAGTAATTTTTTATACACGTTATTAGTAAGTTATTTTTTCACCCTTATTATAGTATAAAATAATTCTTATTTTAGCAATTAAAATTCGTATTTGTTGCAAAATTATTAATCGAAAAGCGGATTCATATTTTAAAAGCCCCGCGGAAAGCAACTCTGTGATATATTAGCAATTTGGCAGTAATTCTTTTTCCATAAAAAAAATATTTTTTTGCAAATATCAAAATATATGCCTTCCTCAAATATAATATACTCTATCACGTATATAGTTTCTTTACTTTATCCACGGAAAATCACTCTGTGATATATTAATAATATGCCAATAAATGCATTTTCAATAGGAAATTTTTCTTTGAAATAATCTTTCTACAAATATAGTAAAATATATTTCTTTTTGTGTGTGCAATCTTCTGTCGACTTAGAAAAAGGTTCGGTAAAAAATGTTTTAATTTTATTACAAAAAATTTAAAAAGTAGTGGTTTTTTACACTTATATTATTACTGAAAATTAATTCACATTTTTAATAAATATAATTCGGAATTTTACAAAATTATTCATCGGAAATTCACGCATGTTTTAGAACACACACGTAAAATCACGCTTTGATGTATTAATTAATTGCCCGTAATTTTTTACTTAAGAAGATTTTTTGTTATCGAACTATTTTCTAAGAGAATAGATTATATTTGAAAAAGAAAGAAATATTTTTCACTATATATACAAAAATATTATTTGATGCTGTTATTATTGTAAATTTAATAAAGTATATTTTTCTCTATTAAAATTTAGTCATCTGTCGATCTAGAAAATATCTCGGAAATAAATTGACACGAAATTAAAAAAATTATAGAAAACAATGGTATTGGCGCATAAAATATTTTAGGAAATGAAACCATATTTCGGGTTAATGAATTAACATCACTCATGTGATATATTAAAAAAAATAGTATATTTTCAACGAATTTACGTCTCTGTTAATATTGTAAAACATACTTTATTTTCCGAGTACGGTCATGTATGGATTTAGAATAATAACCTGTAATAAAATACCTATAATTAAAAAAAATATTTGTTTTGAACTAAAGTGTTTAAGGAAATTAACTCATTTTTAAAGAAATAAAATAAGGCATTGTCACAAAATGACCAATCGAAAAGCGCATTCGTGTTTGAGAAGTCCCACGGAAAATTACTACGTGATGTAAAAATAACTCGTCAGAAAGTATTTCACTAAAAAATTTTTTTATTATAATAATTTTTTGCAATGAAAATAAATATACCTTTTTTTCAAATATAATTTAGTCTCTACTTAGAAAATAGCTCGAGAGCAAAAGAATTTTATTTTTATAATTTTGAAGAAATTAATTGCTTTTTCACATAAATATTTTAATAAATTAATTCGTTTTTTTAAGGAATTATAATTCCGAATTATTAGAAATGATAAATCCTAAAACACATTCATGTTTGAGAAGAACCACGTAAAATAATTTTGTGATATATTAATACTATGCGAGTAAATTTTTTTAGTATTAAAATTTCCATTGAAAAAACTCTTTTTGTAATTATAATGAAACATTTATTTTCTTTATATATTGTGCTCTTGACTTAGAATATAGTTCGATAACAAAATGTTCTTGATATAAACTTTTAAAAAAGTATGGGCTTTTGACATATATGAATAATATTTCAGGAAATGAATTCACAATTTTAGAAATTAAAATTGTAATTTTTAAAAAAGGTTTGTTAGAAAACGCATTCATGTTTGAGAAGACCCACATAAAATAACTCTGTGATAAATTAATAACATGCTAGGAAATATATTTTTAATAAAAAAAATTCATTGAAGTAATATTTTTCCAAATATATTAATAGATTTTTCTTTTTTTCGAACAGTTTAACAACAAACTGTTTTTAATATGAAAAATTTTAAAATAATGATTTTTGATACATATAATATTTCAGGACATGAACTAACATCTCGAAGAATTTACATTGAGAATTTTTACAGGATAATTAATAGGAAACGCATTCATGATTGAGAAGACACAGGGAAAATCACTTTGTGATGTGTGTAACATGCCTGTAAATTCTTTTTTAGTAAGAAAAATATAGGTTTTTCACTGAAATAAACGTTTTGAAAATATGGTCCAAGATAATTTTTTTTTTAAATATAAGTACTGTCGACTTAGAAAGTCGCTGGATATTTTAATGTTTTTAATTTTAAAGTTTTGTAAAGTTAATGCTATTGTTCAAGTGAAATATTTTAAGAAATTTATTAATAGTTTTAGGAATAAAATTAGAAGTTATTACAAAATGACTAACTGGAAAGCGCATTCATGTTTAAGAAGACCCACGGAAAATCACTCAATTTTTTCCACAAATTTTACTTCGATAGCTAACTTTTTTTCTTTTTGGAAAAATTACTTAAAAATTTGGAAAATTACTACTTTTTCACGTGAAATATTTTAGGAAATTATATAACATTTTTGAAAACTAAAATACCCAAATCTTTTTCAGTAAGAAAATTTTCATTGAAATAAATATTTGTAAATATAGTAAAAGATATTTCATTTTTTCAAATATAATTTACTGCCGGCTTAGTGAATAATTCGATATCAAAATGTTTTAATACAATAAAAATAATTTGTTATAGCAGAAAATGAGTTAACATTTTTAGGAATTATAATTCAAAATTGATGATTATTCGAAAAGCGCATTCATTTTTGAGGAGACATATGGAAAATCACTGTTGGATATATTGATAACATAATAGTATCTTTTTGTTTAATAAAATTTCCATTGAAAATATATTTTTGTAAATATTTTAGAAGATATTTCTTTCATTTCATATTGTCGTTTTAGAAATATCTTGGTGATAACGTGATTTCTAATTTGAAAATTAATGGAAAATAGTGGTCTTTGTCGCATAAAATATTACAGTAAAAAGAACCATATTTTAGGGAAATAAATAAAACATTGTTACAATACATTATTCGAGAAGCGCGTTCATATTTAGCAACACTTACAAAAAATCACTCTTTGATGTATTAAGTATTTCCAGTATGTTTATTCAATAATAAAATTTTATTGAAATAATTTTTCCGTTAATATTTTAAAATATATTTTTTTATAGATGTCTTTGTATAGAAAAGTATCATGGAATAAATTATCTTCAATTTTAAAAATAAAAAATCATGTTTCTACATGGAATAGAATTTCAGGAAATAACTAATTTTTTTAATTCAAATAAGGAAATTACTAATTGAAAAGCGCATGCATGTAAGAGAAGATGCACGGAAAATCACTGCGCGATATATATTATAATAACATGCCAGTAAATTCTTTTTCAGTAAGAAAATTTTCATTGAAATAATTTTTTGTAAGTATAGTAAAAATTATTTCCATTTTTTAAAAATAGTCTAATCTCATCTCTTATTAAGTTAATTTTTATTTCGTATAAAATGTGTTTTGGACAATATATTAAAAGATATTTCCATATTAAAATGCAGTCAATTGCCAATTTAGAAATTATCTTGGTAATAATTTTTTTTTTTTTTTAATATTCATATTGTAACAATTATTTAAAATTAATAATTGTTACAATATGAATATTATAAAAATTCATTTATACTTACAAAGACGCATGGAAAATTTCTACATAATACAGTAAATGTTTTCAGCAATTTTTCCAATAAAACATGTTTCATTCAAATAAACTTTTTGTCGATATTCGGAAAGACGTTTGGTTTTACGACAAAGTCTTCTGTAGATTTAGGGATTTACAACCAATCCTGTAATCAGTTATCTTTAATTTAAACAAAATTGTTTCTACACCTAAATTATTTCGGGATAGTTCGATAACAAAATGTTTTCAATGTGATGAACCAAAACGTAATGGCCTTTACATTTGAAGTATTTCCGGAATTGAATTCACATTTTTAGGAATTAAGATTCGGAAATTTTGCAAAACGATTAATCGAAAACCGCCTTCATATTTGAGAAGACCCACGAAAAATTGCTCTGCGGTGTATTAAAAACTTGATTGTAAATTTTTTAGTAGGAAAATTTTCATTGACGTAATATTTTTGCAAATATAGCTGAAGATATTTCGTTCTTCAGACATAGTCTAACATCAATTTAGAAATATCTGCGTATGATGTTAATTTTAAATTAATGAAATATTAAAAATAATGGTTTCTGGCGCATAAAATATTTCCGGAAATGAAATCATATTTAGGGCAATAAATTTGGAATTATTACATAACGTTTATTCGAAAAGCGCTTATATTTAATTGTACCCAAGCAACATCACGCTGTGATATATTAAAGAATTTCCAGTATTTTTCTCCTATAGTAAATTTTCAAAGAAATTCTCTTTTTGGTAATATTCTAAAAGATTTCATATTTTTCGAGGACAGTCTTCTGTCGATTTAGAAAAGTAAACTATAATAAATTATTTATGATTTAAAAAAACATTTGTTTTACACCTAAAAGGTTTTAGGAAATTACCTCATTTTTAAAGAAATAAAGTAAGGAATTATCACAAAATAATAAAAACAGAAGCGCGTTCATGTTTAAGAAGACCAACGGAAAATCGATCTGTCATATATTAATGCCAGTAAATTCTTTTTCAGTAAGATAAGTTTCATCAGAATAAAATTTATGTAAATATAGTAAGAAATTTTGTTTTTTACATGCCGACAATTTAATGCCGACCAAAATTTTTTTTCAGTATTCACTTTTTTGTAATTATTTTATTTGCAAATAAAATAAACGACGTTTCTTTTTTCAAATATACTCTACTATCGACTTAGAAAATAGCCCGATTACAAAATGGATTTTTGTTTAAATTTGAAAAAATTAATTGTTCTTTTCACGTGAAATATTTCAGGAAATTAATTTATAATTTTATTAATATTAATTTGGAATTAGGACTCACGGAAAATTACATTGTTATATGTTAATAATACGTCAGTAAATTCTTTTTTAATACCAAAATATTCTTTGGAAAACTCTTTTGGTAAATATAATAAAAGATTTTTCTTTGAAATGTAATTTAGTATCGACTGAGAATATAGTCTGATAAAAAAATGTTTTCAACATAATTAATTATGAAAGTATTGGCGTTTAACAAATATTATATTTCAGGAAATTAATTCTCAACTTTACGAATTAAAATTTAGAGTTTGTACAAAATGATTCAGAGAAAATGCATTCATGTTTGAGAAGATATGTGGAAAATAACTTTGTGATATATTAATGACAGCCAATAAATTCTTTTTCTGTAAAAAATTCATTTAAATGATTTTTTTCTAGATATATTAAAAAAAATTTTCTAAGTAAAATCTAATATCGACTTAGAAAATAGGTCAACAACAATGTTTTTAATAGGAAAAATTTTACATTGCTTTTGTATATTGTTTTATGACACATACTATATTTCAAGAAATGGATTTAATATAATTAAGGACAAGCAAATAAATACTTTTTGTAAGAAAACTTTCATCGTAACAATTTTTTGTAAACAAATGTATTTCTTATTTACAAACATAATCTTCTCTCGACTTAAAAAATGGCTCCATAACAAAATTATTTTAATATTATAAATTAAAAAGTAAAGATTTCTGAACGTTATAATATTTCTGGAAATTAATTCACGTTTTTAGTTATTTAAATTCGGAATTTTATAAATCGATTAATAGAAAACGCATTCATATTTGAGAAGATACACGGTAAAGCACTCTGCGATATATTAATAACACGCGAGTGAATTTTTTTCAGAATAAAATTTAGTAAGACATTTTTCTTTTTTCTAAAGATAATCTACTCTCGAGTTTGAAAATAGGTACAAATTGTTATTGATAAAAAAATTTATTAAAAAAAGTTATGTGTTTTACGTTATTACATTTGAGGAAAATTATTCTCATTTTAGGAATTAAAATTCGTATTTGTTGCAAAATTATTAATCGAAAAGCGCATTCATATTTTAGAAGCCCTGCGGAATATAACTCTGCGATATATTAGTAATGTGGCAGTAATCTTTTTTTCAGTAAGGAAATTTTCATTGATTTTATATTTGCAACAGTGAAAAGTTTTTTTCAAATATAGTATACTGTAGATATAGAGTATATTGTTTTTGGCGCATAAAATATTATGGGCAATGAAACCACATTTTAGAGAAATTAGTTAGGACTTGCTTTAATATGATTATTCGAAAAGCGCATTTATGTTTAACAAAACCTACCGAAAATTACTCTGTGGTATATTACAAGTATTACAGTATAAAACATTTTCATTAAGAAAATGTTCTTTGAAATAATCTTCCTGCAAATATTGTAAAAGATATTTCTTTTCTTCATATGTAATCTATTCTACTTAAAAAAGGGTACGGAAAAAAAATGTTTTTATTTTATTATAAAACATTAAAAAATATTGGTTTTTAGCAGTTATAATATTTCAGGAAATGAATTCACATTTTTAATAAATATAATTAAAATTTTACAAAATGATTCATAGTAAATGCATTCAGGTTATAGAACACACACGGAAAGTCACGCTTTGATAAATAAAATATTTGCCAGTAATTTTTTTTACATAAGAAAATTTTCATTGTGTATTTTGTTATCGAACTATTTTCTATTCAAATTTAGTCAACTATCGGTTTACAAAATATTCCGGAAATAAATTGACATGAAATTAAGAAAATTATAGAAAATAATGGTTTTGGCGCATACAATATTTTTGGAAATGAAACCATATTTCAGGGTGATGAATTAACATCACTCACTAATGTATCACACATTAAAAAAATTCCAGTACTCTTTTTCCAATAGTAAATTTTCAATGAATTTACCTCTCTGTTAATATTTTAAAAGATACTTGGTTTTTCGAGTTTGGTCATATATCGATTTAGAATAATAACCTGTAATAAAATACCTGTAATTAATTATTAATTACAGGTAATTTATTACCTGTAATTAATAATTAATTACAGGTTATTGGAATAATAACCTCTAATTAATTATTAAACAATATTTGGTTTGTACCTAAATTCTTTCAGGAAGTTAACTTCTTTTTAATTAAATAATATAAGGAATTGTTAGAAAATGATCGATCGAAATGCGCATTAATGTTTGGGAACTCCTACGGAAAATTATTTCGCTCTAAAATAACTCGTCAATAAGTTTTTCACTAAACAACTTTACATTGTAATAATTTTTTGCAAGTAAAATAAATATTTCTTTTGTCAAACGTTGTTTACTCTCTGCTGAAAAAATAGGTCGAGACCAAAATGATTTTATTTTAGAAATTTTGAAAAAATTTATCGCTTTTTTATATAAATATTTTAATAAATTAATTCGATGTTTTATGAATTAGAATTCCGAATTATTACAAAATAATCAATCAAAAAACACATTCATGTCCAAGAAAACTGATGTGAAATAACTGTTTGATATATTAATAATATGGCAGTAAATTTTTTATTATTACAATTTCCATCGGAGAATGCTTTTTGTAAATAAAATAACCTATTTTTTTCTGAAATGTATTGTTCTCTCGGCTTAGAATAGAGTTCGAAAAAAAATGTTTTTAATACAAAACTATAACTACAAAGTATTGGTTTTGACACAAATAAATAACATTTCAGGAAATGAATTCAGAAATTTAGGAACTAAAATTCACTAACTGAAAAGCCCATTCATGTTCAAGAAGACCCAATGAAAATGGCTCTGTAATATGTTAAAGGCATGTCACTAAATCCTTTTTCTGTTAAATTTTTTAATTGTAATAAGTTTTGTAAATATCTTAAAGACATTCGTTTTTTTAGAAAATATATTGATAGCTAAATGTTTTTATTTAAAAAATTTTAAAAATAATTTCTTTTTTCTTCAAATATTTTAGGAAATTAAATCATATTTTTGGGAATTAAAATTATTAATACTTTTTTAGTAAGATAATTTTAATTGAAATAAATTTTTGTAAATATAGTAAAATATTCTTTTATTTTCCAAATACAATCTACTGTCCTCCACTTAGAGAACAATTCGGTAACAAAATGTTTTAATAAAATAAATTCAAAAAAGTAAAGGTTTTTAGAACCTAATTATATTTCAGGAAATGAATTAACATTTTAGGAATAATAATTTGAATTTGATGCAAAATGATTATTCCGAAAGTTTATTCATTTTTGAGAAGACATACGAAAAATCACTATTAAATATATTAATACATGATAGTAATTTTTTTTATATAAAAATTTCCATTGAAAAAATGTTTTTGTATTGTATGTTTTTGTATTAACTGCTGTCTTGTTATTGTATGTTTTTTATTAGCTGATTTTAAATTTAAATGATTTAAAGAAAATAATGGTTTTCATCGCATCAAGTATTTTAGGAAATGCAACCATACGAGTATTTTATTAATATAAATTAAAAATTGATACAATACTATTATTCGATAATTGTTTTTATATTTAGCAAGACTTACTGAAAATCACTCTTTGATATATTAAATATTTTTGATTGAAATAATCTTTCTGTTAATATTCTGAAATATAATTTTTTTCAAGTATAGCCTTGGGTTGATTTACAAAAGGATCATGTAATAAATTTTTCTGAATTTTAAAAATGAAAAAATATGTTTTTACATCAAACATATTTCAGAAAATTAATTAATTTTTCAGGGATTAAAATTAGGAAATACCAAAACATGATTAATCGAAATCGAATTCATGATTGAGAAGATCCACGGAAAATTTCTCTGTGTTACGTAAGTAATTTGACAGTAATTTTTGTCAGTGAAAAATTTCATTGTAGAAATTTTTTTCCTAAATGTAATAAAAGATATTTCTTTTTTTTCAAGTATAGTCTACTCTCGATTTAAGATAGCAAAATGTTTCTATTTAATAATATTGAAAAATTAATGGTCTTTTTAAAAAAATGTTTAAGAAATTTGTTCACATTTCGAGGAATTAAAATTCGGAATTATTACACAATGACTAATCGTTTTCAATTAGTTATTCACGTTTTAGGAGATCCACGGAAAATAACCCTGTTAAATATTAATAACATGCCAGAAAATTCTTTTTTGTAAGGAAAATATTATTGAAATAATTTTTGTGACTATCGTCAAGGATACTGGTTTTTTCATATAAAATTCACTAAATTTTTTTTAAGTTATGAAAATTTTTTTGTTATATTACATAGTTATTTTACGGAAATAAAATCACATTTTTAGGAATTAAAATTCGGAATTTTTCCAAAATGATTAATCGAAAGGGAATACATGTTTGAGAAGACCCACGGAAAATCACTAAGTGGTGTATTTTTAACATGCCAGTAAATTATTTTTCGATAAGATAATTTTAATTGATATAAACTTTCAGTAAAAGTAGTAAAAGATATTTGTTTTTTTTTTAATTTACTGTCTACTTAAGAAGTAGCTGGGTTTAACTTAAACATTTTGGAAAAATTAACTGTTTTTTTCTTGTAAACTATTTATGTAAATTAAATAACATTTTAGAAATTAAAATTCGGAATTTTTCAACATAATTAATCCAAAAGCGCATTTATGTTTTAGAAGACCCACGGAAAATTTCACTGCTGTATATTTATAAGAGGCCAGTAAATTTTTTTTCAGGAAGGAAAGTTTTATTGAAATAATATTTTATATAGTGAAAGATATAGTAAAATATAGTGAAAGATATTCGTTTTTTTTTTCAATATATTTAACGGTAACACAATGTCTTAAATATATACAGATATTTAAAACGGAAATGAATTATCATTTTCAGGAATTAAAATCGGAAAATTTTACAGGATAAAAAATCGGAAAGGCATTCATATTCGAGAATATTGGTTTTTGGCAAATAAAATTTTCTAATGAAACTATTTTCAAGGCAATTAAAATTATTAATTTTTACAATATGAATATTAAAAAAATTCATTAATATTTAAAAAGAGACACGGAAAATCCCTCCATAATATAGTTAATGTTTCCAGTAATTTATTCCAATAATAAATTTTTCATTCAATTAAACTTTTTGCTAGTATTCGGAAAGATATTTTGTTTTTCAATAAAGTCTTCTGTTGATTTAGATAACTACCCTGTAATTAATTATCTTTAATAAAAAAAATTGTTCCAACACCTATATTATCAGGGGAAATTAATCCAAAATGGGTTTAAATTAGGAAATATCACAAGATGATTAATGATTAATTCATTCGTGACTGAGAAGACACACGTAAAATCAGACTTTGCTATGTTGGTTACTTGCCAGTAATTTTTTTTTTCACTTAGAAACTTTTCATTGAAATAATATTTCCGTAAATATGGTAAAAGATATTTATTTTTTTAATATTAAATCTAGTGTCGATTTAGAAAACAGTTCGATAACGAAATGTTTTTAATATAATGTATTAAAAATTAACGGATTTTACATTTGAAGTATTTCCGGAACTGAATTCACATTTTCAGGAATTAAAATTCGTAAATGTTTCTTTGTATTAGAAACTTGTCAGTAATTTTTTTTTGTAAAAGCTGTTTTTTTTTCACTGTTGACTTAGAAGAATCTTAATAACTTAGTGTTTTAAATTTGAACTTTTTAATATAAATACATTTTTTTCACACAAAATATCTTAAGAAATTAAATCACATTTTTAAGATTTGAAACTCTTAATTATTACAAAAAAATTGTTGAAAAGCTCATTCATGTATGAGAAGAACCACAAAAATCTCTCTGTGTTATGTAAATATTTTGTCAGTAATTTTTTTCAGTAAAAACTTTTCATTGATAAAATTTTTTTTCAAATATAATAAGATATTTCTTTTTCTTTAAACATAGTCTACTATAGATTTAGGATAGCAAAATGTTTCTATTTAAAAATATTGATAAATTAATGGTTTTTTTATATAAAATTAATTTAGGAAATATATTCACATTTTAAGGTATAAAAATTTGGAATTCTCACAAAATGACTATGTGTCTTCAGTTAGTTAATTATATTTTAGGAAATTAAATAAAGAATGCCACTAAATTCTATTTTGATAAGAAGATTTTCATTGAAATACATTTTTGCAAATAGAATAAATGGTTCTATATTTCAGAAACAATCTACTGTCCACTTAGAGAATAATTCCGAAACAAAATATTTGAATACAATAAATTAAATAAAGTATAGTTTTTTTGAACTTTATTGTATTTCAGGAAATGAATTACCATTTTTAGGAATTATAATTCGAAATTGATGCAAAATGATTATTGGAAACGTCCATTTATTTTTGAGAAGACATATGGAAATTCACTGTTGGATATATTAATAACTTGACAGCACTTTTTTAAAGAAAAACTTCAATGAAAACAATATTTTTCTAAATATACAAAATGACATTCCTTTTTTCCCATATGGTCTACTGGCGATTTGGAAATATCTCGGTGATAAGCTGATTTTAATTTAAAATATTTATAGAAAATAATGGTTTTCATTGCATAAAATATTTCAGGAAATGAAACCATATTTTAGGCATTTAATTAAAAATTGATATAATACGATTATTCGAAAAGGGCTTCTTCGATCGAAAAATCACTCTTTGATTTATTAAATATTTCAGTATTTTTTTTCAATAACAATTTTTTTATTGAAGTAATCTTTCTGTTATTATTCTAAAATATATTTTTATTCAAGTGTAGCCTTGTGTTGATACGGAAAACGAACATGTAATAAATAATATTTACAATTAAATTAATCTACTGTCGACTTAGAAAGCAGTTCGATAAAAAAATGTATTTATTTCATTGTAAATAATTTAAAAAGTACTTGTGTTCTAGGACTGATTAATCGGAGAGGCATTCATGATTGAAAAGGTGCAGGGAAATTCACTCGTTTATATATTTTATTTATTTGCCAGTCATTTTTCTGTAGGAAAAATTTTCATTGAAATAAGATTTTTATGAATAGAGTAAAAGATAATTCCTTTTTTATGATATAATGTACAGCCGACTTAGAAAATAGTTCCATAACAAAATGTTTTTAATATAATAATGGTAATGATATAAGTAACGGTATTGACATTTCTAATAATTCCGGAAATTAATTTTATAACTTTATTTATGTTTTATTTTTTGAAATGTAATATACTGTAGACTTATAATATAGTTCGGTAATAAATTGTCTTTAATATAAATAAGTGTAAAAGAATTGGCTTTTGACAAATGTTATATTTCAGTTTAAAATTTAGAATTTTTACAAAATTATTAACAGAAAACACTTTAGTTTTTGGTTATATTATATCATATTAAACCAAATTTAAGAGAAAACAGTTAGGAACATTTATAATATGATTGTTAGAAAAGCGTATTTACGTTTAACAAAACCTACCGAAAGTCACTCTGTGATATATTAAACCATTTCCAGTAATTATCTTCCAATAATAATTGATAATTTAAAGAGACTTTTCTTTTAAATTCTAAAAGATATATTGTTTTTCAAGTATTCTGTCAATTTAGAAAACAATCTTGGAATAAATTATTTTTAATTTTAAAAATAAAATCAAACTTTTTCCACACTTTATATATTTCAGGAAATTAATACATTTCTTGGGAATTAAAATTTGGAAACATCACAAAACGATTAATCGGAAAGCGCTTTCATGCTTTAAAATACCAATGAAAAATCACTCTCCGATATAACTTGAAAGTAATTTTTTTTCAGTAAAATAATTTTTATTTAAAATACATTTTTTGCAAATATAATCAAAAATATTCCTTCTTGCAAACGTCTACGGTCGACTTAAAAAATCTCGATAATAATTTGATTTTAAATCGAAAACAATACAGAAAATAATGGTTTTTGGCGCATCAAATATTTCGTCAAATGAAATCATATTTTAGTTAAATAAATTAATAATTGTTACATTACGAATATTCGAAAAGCGCATTTAGGTTTAACAATACCCACGGAAAATCACTCTGTGATATAATGAAGATTTTCTAGTCATATTTTTCCAATAATAAATTTTTATTTCAAATTATTTCTTAGTAATAATCTAAAATATATTTTGTCTTTCAAGTATAGACTTCAATTGATTTAGAAAAGAAACCTGTAATTAATTACCTATAATTTAAAAAATCTTTGTTTCGCACCTAAACTATTCCAGAAATTAACTAATTTTTTAATTGTTTTAGAATTAAAATAAAATTTCTGTTTTACACCTAAAATATTTGAGAAATGAAATTATTGTTTAGAAATTAAAACAAGGAATTGTCATAAAATGATTAAAAATTAAAGTGCATCCAGGTTTGTTAAAACCCACGCAAAGTCGTTCTGTGATATATAAATAATTTGGTAGTTATTTTTTTCAGTAAAAATTTTTTCATAAGAATAATTATTTTGCAAAAAATTAACATCTATTTTTTTAATTATAGTCTATTGTCGACCAAGAAAACAGATCGACAGCAAAGTGTTTTATACAAAAAATTTGGAAAAATAATTGCTTTTATTACGTAAAACATTTAAAGATATACGTTCATATTTTTAGGTTTACATTTTCAGAAATAAAATGTTCTTTGAAATAATCTTTTTGCAAAAATAGTAAAAGATATTTCTTTTTTTCATATGTAATCTACTATCTACTTAGAAAAGGGTTTGGTTAAAATATGTTTTATTTTATTACAAAAAAATTGAAAATTATTAGTTTTCAGTACTTATAATATTTCAGTAAACGAATTCACATTTTTAATAAATACAATTGCGAATTTTACAAAATGATTCATCGGAAATTCATTCTTGTGTACACACGGAAAATCACGCTTGGATATATAAATTAACTGCCAATAATTTTTTTTACTTACGAAAATTTTCATTGTAGATTGTGTAATCGAATTATTTTATAAGTAGAAAATAGATTATGTTTTATATAGGAAGAAATAACTATCACTATATTTACAAAAATATTGTTTGAAAGATATTATTATTATGAATACATTTTTTCTGTGTTCAAATTTAGTCAACTAACGATTTAGAAAATATTTCGAAAACAAGTTGATATAAAATTTAAAAAAATATAGAAAATAATGGTTTTGGCGCATAAAATATTTTAGGAAATGAAACAGTATTTCGGGGTAATGAATTAACATATACTACATATTACAAAATTTACAGTAGTTTTTTTCAAATAGTAAATTTTCAATGAATTTAACTTTCTGTTAATATTCTAAAAGATACTTTGTTTTTCGAGGATGGCCATATATCGATTACGAATAAAACTTATAATAATCTTATATAATACTTAAAAAAAATATTTGGTTTATACCTAAAGTGTTTTAGGAAGTTAACTCATTTTTAAAGGAATAAAATAAGGAATTGTCACAAAATGATCAATCGAAAAACGCATTCATATTTGAGAAGTTCCACGGAAAATTACTACGTGGTATAAAAATAAGTAACCAGCAAGTTTTTCGCTATACAATTTTTCATTGCAATAAATTTTTGCAAGTAAAATAAATATTTCTTTTTTCAACAGTAGTTTACTCTATACTTAGAAAATAGCTCGAGAGTAAAAGAATTTTACTTTAAACATTAAAAAAAATAAACGCTTTTACACGTAACTATTTTAATAAATTTTATTCGATTTTTTAGGAATTATAATTCCGAATTATTACAATATGATCAATCGAAAAACACATTCATGTTTAAGAAGATTCACGTGAAATAACTTTGTGATATATTAATAATATGCCAGCAAAATCTTTTTAGTATGAAAATTTCCATCGGAAAACGCTTTTTATAAATAGAGTAACACATTTTTTTTCTGAAATATATTGTTCTTGGCTTAGATTAGAGTTCGACAACAAAATGTTTACAAAATGATCAATCGAAAAACACATTCATGTTTAAGAAGACTCACGTGAAATAACTTTGTGATATATTCATAATATGCCAGCAAAACTTTTTAGTATGAGAATTTCCGTCGGAAAATGCATTTTATAAATAGAGTAACACATTTTTTTTCTGAAATATATTGTTCTTGGCTTAGATTAGAGTTCAACAACAAAATGTTTTTAAGCCAAATAACTAAAAAAGTAAGTATTGGCTCTTAACATAATTAAATATTATTTCAGGAAATGAATTCAGAAATTGAGGAATTAAACTTCGGAGTTATTACAAATTGACTAACTAAAAAGCGCATTCGTGTATAGGAAGACCCACGGAAAATCATCCGTAGTATATATACATGCCAGTAAATTATTTTTCAAATTAACATTGAAATAAATTTTCAGTAAAAATATTACAAAAATGTTTATTATTTTTTAAATGTACTGTCTACTTTTGTAGTAGCTGGGTAGCTAAATGTTTATGTTTTAATAATTTTGAAAAGATCAATTTTTTTCATGTAAATTATTTCTGTACTGTGAAATAATCTTTTGTGTAGTATTAAAATATTGTGAAAGATATTAGGTTTTTTTTTAAATATAATCTACGGTCGACTTATAAAATAGGTCTATAACACAATGTTTTAAATATGTTTGAGAAGACACACGGAAAATCACTCTTGGATATATTAATAACATACAAGTAGATTTTTTTTGTGAGAAAACTTTGAAAAAATAAACTTTTTATAAAAAATAGTAAAATATGTTTGTTTTTTTTCAATAACAAAATGATTTTAATATTTAAAATTGAAGAAGTAATGGTTTATGGAATTTATAATACTTCAGATAATTAATTGAAATCTTTATGGATTAAAATTTTGAAATATTACAAAATATCTAATTAATCGGAAACACATTCATGTTTGAGAAGTCATAAAGAAAATCATCCTTTCATATATTAATTTCAAGCCAGTCATTTTTGTTGATTAAAAAATATTCATAGAAAGAATCTACTTGCAAATATAGTAAAAGATATTTCTTTTACAAAATTAAATCTAGTGTCGACTTAGAAATCAATTTGGTAAAAATTTGTTTTTATTTCATTATACATAATTTAAAAAGTATTTCTGTTTTTCACATATAATATTTCAATTTTTAATTATTTTTTTAGAAAATTGTTCGACAACAAAATGTTTTAATGTAATATTGGTATTGATATAAGTAATAGTATTGACACTTGTAATGATTCCGGAAATGAATTTAGAATTTTATAATTACAATTTCGAAAAGACGCAAAATGAAAAACATACTGAAAAACACTTTATGATATATCAATAATTTGACAGTAATTTTTTTTATTAAGTGAATTTTTATATAAAATGTGTTTTGGACAATATATTAAAAGATATTTCCACAATATAAATATATATATATATGTATATATATATATATATATATAGATATGTTCACAATATAAATATTAGAAAAATACATTTATATTTAAACAGACATATAGGGAAAATCCCTCTATAATATAGTAAATATTTCAAGTAATTTTTTTCAACAATAAATTTTTCATTCAAGCAAACTTTTTGTAAATATTCGGAAAGATATTTTGTTTTTCGATAAAGTCTTCTGTAGATTTAGACAACAACACTGTAATCAATTAACTTTAATAAAAAAAAATTGTTTCTAAAAAATAATTTAGGTTTAAATTATTTAGGTTTAAATTATTTCAGGATATTAACCCAAAATGAGTTTAATTTAGGAGTTTAAATTAGGAAACATCACAAAATGATTAAACGGAAATTCATTAATTATTGAGAAGACACACGTAAAATCAGTCTTTGATGTATTGTTTACTTGCCAGTAATTTTTTTTCACTGAGTACATTTTCATTGAAATAATATTTCCGTAAATATATTAAAATATATTTGTTTTTTTCATATTAAATCTACTGTCTACTTAGAAAATAGTTCATATAAAAATTCATATAAAAAATAAAAGTTTATATAAAAATTCAATTACAAAATGTTTTTAATATATTGAGTTTGAAGTATTCCTTACCTTTGAAGTATTTCCGGAACTAAATTCACATTTTCAGGAATTAAAATTCGGAAATGTTGCAAATTAGCAAATTTAGAGGAAGATATTTTGTTTTTGACGTGATAACATCTTGTAAATCGATTAACACCGGCTGCACGAATGAAAAAGTGCCATGTTCCGCCTGAGCCTGAACGTGCAAGCGAGAGCGCGGAACAAGTGATAGAGAGGCACGATTGGCCCAGGCGCCGGAATTTATCTCTCTTCTCGCGCACTTGAAACACTCCCCTTGCTTTCGTACTTTTCCTATCATCGTCCTATCCTTAACAGAATAACGCAGATTGGAAGATCTTAAGTACAACACATGTATATAAGTTGTAAATAAATTGTTAATAGCACATTGTTACTTGTAATTAATCTGTATAATTTAAGTAAAAAAATATTTGAATTAACAAGTGTAAATAAATGTTAATTTATCGAAAAAATTGTAATTTTTAATTATCTCCTTCTTTGTATTATATAAAATTTAAATAATTCAGTAATAATAATTCTATTTAATTCATAAAAGTATGCAATTTTTCATCAATTTTTCTTTATAATGTTATTACGTGAAACTATCGTCCGTAAACCGACTTTATAGAGAATAATTTTTTTTCAGACATAGTCTAACATCAAAATACCTCTAATGAAGTTAGTTTTAAATGAAAAAACAAATTATAGAAAATAAAGGTTTCTGGGGCATAAAATATTTCAGGAAATGTAATAATATTTTGGGGCAACGAATTTGGAATTGTTACATTGCGTTTATTCGAAAAGCGCTTTATATTTGACAGTACCAAAGCAATGTTAGGCTGTGATAAATCAAAAAGTTTCCAGAATTTTTTCTCCTATAGTCAATTTTTAATGAAATTTCTTCTTCCTTAATAATCTAAAAAATTCTTCATTTTTTAAGAATAGTCTTCTGTCAATTTAGCCAAGTAAGCTATAATAAATTATTTTTAATTCAAAAAGAGACATTTGTTTTACACCTAAAATGTTTCAGAAAATTAAGTAATTTTTAAGTAAGGAATTGTCACAAAATAATTAAAAGAGAAGCGCATTCATGTTTAAAAAACCAAAGAAAAATCATTTTAAGATATAGGACACAATGTGCCAGTAATTTTTCTGACTAAACATTTTTTTTTAAATATAGTTCACAGTCCACTTAGAAAGTAGCTTGAGATTAAACGGTATGTATATATTTTAAAATTTTTGAAGAATAATTTTTTAGGAATTAGAATTTCGATTCATTACAAAATGGTTAATCGAAAAACACGTGTATGTTTGTGAAGACCAGCGTAAAATAAACTCTGTATAACATGAAAGTAAATTTTTTTCAGCAAACAAATTTTCATTGAAATAATATTTTTCTAAATGTAGTAAAGGATATTTATTTTTTCATATGTAATCTACTGACAACTAGTAACTTTTTTCAGTAGGTATTCACTTTTTCATTGCAACATTTTTATGCATAAAAATAAATGTCATTTCTTTTTTTTCAGATATGTGTTCTACTATAGACTTAGAAAATA
>JAYKKI010000161.1:0-71836 GCA_039881145.1 Druceiella hillmani
ATAAACTTCTCTACGGTATGTATGAAATTGAGAATTATCTTGTAAATCAATAATCAACTTCTTGTGAACTAACCGATCAGAAGATTATTGTAAATTTTTTAATACTTAGAATGTTATTTTTATAGCCGTATTATTTGAAAATTAAATCCGTTCTTCAAAATATTACAAGGGGACTAATACGTGCTAGAATTATTTTCTATATAGTACGCAAGAATGTTTCTCAAGTCGCAATTAAAATTTCTCTGGTCGCACTATTATGTTTTGCGACGTTAAAGTATAAAATTTACAAAACATATTTGAAATGTTGTCTTGGAATATTATTTAACAAGCAATAATGGATAAAACTTACCAACATTCGGTTCGAGGCAACAATTAAAACGACTATTCAGGTGTTTTTCTTTTCATGAAATTACATTCATGAAAAGTGCACGCCATTTTGATTTTGATTGCCAATATTTATAAACACGTAATAAAACAAATAATAATATGTGAAAATATTTAAAGTATAAAAATATATTCTCTCCGCAATACGTATTGTTTGTAGGTTGCGGCTTGCGTCTATCGCAGACGGTGCCAATCATCATGACACGTCGCTGTATAATGGCTGATTTACCGCCAATTTACTGCCGAGATTCTGTCATCAATTCGAGACCCGTTTGTCCACTGCCTGCTCGTTTGGTTAAATTGGCAAACAATTTTTAAAAGCGTGATCCATTGTTTAAATTAAAGGAATTTATATTGTTAATGACGTGATTAATTTTTTAAAACGCTATCTAACTGATTGTCTCAAATGTATAATTTAGTTACCGATCCTAAGCCTGGAGAACCATAAATATGTATGGTAGTTTGAAAGTGAAAATGAAACACTATTATTTCATTTAAAATGTCTCCTTTAGAATTTATGGGAATGTTTGTCAATTTTAGCTGCAAAAAATAAAAATGGAGCATTGAAATCTTCGTACTAAGTAGCATTAGAACTTATTGCACGTCTCGTGCGACCCGCAAGTCTATATTAGACGTGAGGCCTATTTATTGTCACTTGCAATATTTTCACAACTAAATTGTCATTCAAAATAGCTACATATAATTTAAGGAAACATTTGAAGGGAAAACATCCAACTATAACAATAATCAATACGTAACAAGTTGTTTATTCCGAATATCTTACTACATTATTTAAAAAAATTGGCTAAAATAAACATGGCAAAAATAAAAAAATATTTTTTTTAATGACCTGATCCATTTTTTAAAATTAATATTAATTGTTTTAAATATCGTGATTTATTTTTTTAATATGGTATCCAAATTATTATAACAAATAAATCATTTAGTTACCAGTCCTAAGCCTGGAGCCATAAATATTTATGTTGGTACGAAGGAAAAATAAAACACAGTCTTATATTAAAATGTCTCATTGAGAAAATAAAGGAATTCCTGCCAATTTTAGCTGTAAGAAAGAAAGAAAGAATATGAGCATTGAACCCTTCACAGTAGATAGCAATTAAGGCCAGCCGTACACGAACTGCTTCAAGCAGTTGAGACGACCGACTGTAAATAAAAAAGTCAGTCATTTTACACACACATTTATTAAGTTTACGTCGTATTATAAAGTCACACACATATTTATTTATTTATATCATATTCCATTGCCAATCTAGTTTGCCTTCTTCGCTCACAAAGTAAGTAGCAAATTCTTCACGGATTGTTGTTAACATAGGCCCACCTGGACGAACTTGCTGGGTGGACGAAATTACGTCCGAAGAAAGCGAAAATCGTCAAAATAAAATAAAAAAAGAAAATTAACTACTACAATCACAGATGAGAACGTCTTAATTGAAAAATTATCTAAACGCTTCGATGAAAAATCGCAGCATTCGTACATTGCTAATGAAGATGAAGATAAATTATTTTTATTATCATTAGTTGGCGAGTTTAAAAAAAATAATGAGCAGTATAAATTAGATGCTAAGACAGAAATATTTAACGTAATGAAATATTTTAAAGGGATGTCAAATGATTGCCGTGGACAATGGGGTTATAGTACTGGCCCCTCTACCTCTACATCAGTGGCTGGCCCCTCTAGATCAGCGACTGGTCGATCTACATCAGCGGCTGATGACCAAAATTCTCAATTTGAAGACCTTTCATCATCTTCAGTAATGTCCGATGATGTAATTTCCAATATTTTTAATGAATAAAAATTTAAATAATTGTTTTGTATTTTTCGAACCTGCATGTTACTGCTAGTCTTTCTTCTGGTTGGATACTTCTCCTCATAATTGTGTCTTCACGTTTAATTTTAGACTTTAGTATATTATTCAATTCATCAAATGAAGACATTGACATCCTAAAATAGTTTTTTCTTCATCACTTCTAAGTTCCGTAAACAAATGATGGAATTGTCCATGTTGTTCTCTTAATTAAAAAATTGGATGAACCCAAAATTTTATCTTTTAACGTCGCCGCCGTCGTCTCCGCTTGAGTAGAAGCAGCAAAAGCAGTGCTTCCTCGTCAGAATCCATGACTCGACTGCGGTAGAAAGCCAACTGCTCGAGCGGTTGGTAGCGACAGCTCGAGCAGTCAACAACCGATCGCTCGAGCAGTTGACGCCGACCGCTCGAGCGGTCCGTGTACGCCGCTCAGCCGTTAACTGCTCGAGCAGTCCGTGTACGGCTGCCCTAAGATTTATCGCACTTCTCCCGCAACCGTAAGTATATGGCCATTTGTAACGTAGTCCTCTCACAACGGAATTACTCTGCCCATACTCGTCGAATATTTTGTCACCGATATTTTATAAAACTCGTACCTCAGTATCTCAAAATACTCGTATCGCCCAAGCCTATTTCAAATTAGCGGTTAAAACGGGACAGCGCGAACGCCGTTCCGACTACAAAAAATTACGCGCCCGAGTTATCCGCATTAGGGATAATCGCAGGGGTCAGCCCAACCGTAGTGCAAGGGAGAGGCCTCACCCTGGGGGTACCGCCTTCGTGATCACGGTGTCCCCCACGCCAGGTAAGTATGCTTTCCACAGCCATTGATGATGTACATATACTAACGAGAAATTAGTTCGCTGTCGTCATGTAAATTGGCATGTGGCGCCATCTAGTCAACGGAGAATGTCTATCTTTCATTATATTACGTTCCTAGTCATAACTATAATAATAATAATATGAAAGTTTTATACGTATGTTGTTATTTTTTTAGTTTTATCTTAGTTTACCAAAGAAAATACATATGTGCCATCAAATGGAAAATTATTTAAATTATTAATATAATTAATTTTTTTACGTCAATAAATAGTTATATGCATAATCAATGAGAATATGATAGAGAGTCGTATATGGTAGGTAATATGTAGGAAATGCTACAATAGTTTGTTCCAGAATTCTTTAAAGAAACTAAAACGAGTGGCTACCGGGCTAAATAAATAGAAAATCAAAGTAAATGAAACAAAGTAGGTAAATGTGACAGTCACATTCAGAAGAGGGAGTCGTCCCTCGGTCTATCTTAACCTAGTGCAAATACCACAGGCAAATCATATGCGACATCTGGGCATATATCTGTATAAACTGCTGGCCTGGCGAAAACACATATTTACGAAGCGCAAAGAGCTGGGCTTACAATTAAGGAAAATGTACTGGCTTACTGGCAGAAAGAAAAAAAAAATTGTCATTAGAAAGCAACCTGCTATTGTGCAAGAGTACCCACAGTGGGGGAAGAAATAATCAAACATACAAAATCGTATAGAGACAGAATCCTCAAACACCCAAACAATCAAGCAAAGTCGCTGATGGATGACCAACAGTCAAATTGCAGACTAAAACGATAAATACCCCAAGACGCACTAAAATAGAAACAGCGTTACGGGTAGGTTATGAGATGCGGCACAGGCTGCACTCTTAAGCTAGCCAATATTTTAGGACATACTATCTAGCTAAATGTGCCACAATGTCAATAAAATGTAAACGAAATGACAATAAAAAAAACAATAGTTTGCTTACTTAAAACATGCAGAAAATTAAAAAAATAAAAATAAGAAAAAATATATAGAAAGTTAGAAAAGAATTAATTGGACAGGATTCAGAACAAAATCATAGAGAGCAATGTTTATTATAAAAAAGAAAATTCCTTGCTCTTCAATTGAAATCAACCGAGGAAATGAGGCAATGTGCATGCACAGAAATATGTAGCATTCTAACACCGCAATAACAGTCGTTTTATTGTAGATTAACTTACTTATAACCACATATATACGTATTTCGCAAAGCTATTTTAGTTACCTGTTTTGATTCTCATGTAAACAAGACACAAACTAAATTTGAATTTACAAAGAAAATGATGGGCGACAGTAAGTAAAACAGACAGAAAATCTCTCAGTACTTATTAAGATTTTACTTAAAGATGGTCAAGTAACAGCCACTTAAAAACGTCAGAACAAAGATTCCAACAATTCAATGAATTGCGTTCGTGCTGAATGTTTTAGCATTCGATTACTTTAGTGTTCAGGAATTATATTGACAACGCGGTAAGTTGAATGGATAGAAAATTCATTCATATTTATTTCTCACATCAGTAATAATTAAAGCCTCACAAAAATTAATAAACATGAAATAAAACAATTATTTTAAAAAAATAACTCCATAGTAAAAAGTGAAATTGAAAAGTCACACGTGTTCATCATCAGAACATACATAATGTTTGCAGTGATTGCAGAGTTATCAATCTTTACAATAAATTTAGTATTTTTTCCTGCTTCGCGTATCGACATTTTGCTTATGAAACAGGGCAGCGATAAAAAAATTTGGGTGTGGCTGTGTCATGGACACGGCCGTGTGTTGTACGTGAATACGTCTATGTAACGGGTTATATTTTTTAAATAACATATTTTTATTTATGTATTTAGGATAAAAGCAAGGAAACAAATAATTATTGTGTTACAATAGCAAATCGCAAATCTCGATACGCAGCAAAATAACCTCAAAATGGCGGCGCTTTCCCCTCCACCGCGCGCGATGTGTCACTATTCTCGCTTTTGGTAATGAATTCTTTGATACTTTAGCTATCCAGTGGTATAATTTAATTTTTCATGCAGAGGATAGGTTCGAAACTGCAACGCCAAACTGTATCCCTTGATTTTGTTATCATTAGGTTTTTTGGATAGCCCCCGTATGGTAGCAAATTTAAAGACGTATTCACGGCAAAAGTCGTATTATTCCATATAAAAAGAAATTTAAAGTTGCTAATAATATTTATTGAAATATGTAACCTTTTTAGTTTACAATTTCAGAATCACAGATCGATACAATAAATTAAAAAAGTCCTGTGGAACTTGATAGACGTAGTTTCCACTCCTCAAATTGAAAAAATTTCCCCAAGGAACATCATTTTCATCATTGAAGTATAACGTTCAGGTGGGTAAATCTTCAGGTAAGTAAATCTTCAGGTGGGATTCGCATAATATAAATCGCACCTATTATAAATCTCAATCTTTTCTCATTCAATAGAAAATACTAAATTATAAATATCTTTTTATCCGTTCAACTTACCGCGTTGTCAATATAATTCCTGAACACTAAAGTAATCGAATGCTAAAACATTCAGCACGAACGCAATTCATTGAATTGTTGGAATCTTTGTTCTGACGTTTTTAAGTGGCTGTTATATGATTATTCACTTGACCATCTTTAAGTAAAATCTTAATAAGTACTGAGAGATTTTCTGTCTGTTTTACTTACTGTCGCCCATCATTTTCTTTGTAAATTCAAATTTAGTTTGTGTCTTGTTTACATGAGAATCAAAACAGGTAACTAAAATAGCTTTGCGAAATACGTATATATGTGGTTATAAGTAAGTTAATCTACAATAAAACGACTGTTATTGCGGTGTTAGAATGCTACATATTTCTGTGCATGCACATTGCCTCATTTCCTCGGTTGATTTCAATTGAAGAGCAAGGAATTTTCTTTTTTATAATAAACATTGCTCTCTATGATTTTGTTCTGAATCCTGTCCAATTAATTCTTTTCTAACTTTCTATATATTTTTTCTTATTTTTATTTTTTTAATTTTCTGCATGTTTTAAGTAAGCAAACTATTGTTTTTTTTATTGTCATTTCGTTTACATTTTATTGACATTGTGGCACATTTAGCTAGATAGTATGTCCTAAAATATTGGCTAGCTTAAGAGTGCAGCCTGTGCCGCATCTCATAACCTACCCGTAACGCTGTTTCTATTTTAGTGCGTCTTGGGGTATTTATCGTTTTAGTCTGCAATTTGACTGTTGGTCATCCATCAGCGACTTTGCTTGATTGTTTGGGTGTTTGAGGATTCTGTCTCTATACGATTTTGTATGTTTGATTATTTCTTCCCCCACTGTGGGTACTCTTGCACAATAGCAGGTTGCTTTCTAATGACAATTTTTTTTTTCTTTCTGCCAGTAAGCCAGTACATTTTCCTTAATTGTAAGCCCAGCTCTTTGCGCTTCGTAAATATGTGTTTTCGCCAGGCCAGCAGTTTATACAGATATATGCCCAGATGTCGCATATGATTTGCCTGTGGTATTTGCACTAGGTTAAGATAGACCGAGGGACGACTCCCTCTTCTGAATGTGACTGTCACATTTACCTACTTTGTTTCATTTACTTTGATTTTCTATTTATTTAGCCCGGTAGCCACTCGTTTTAGTTTCTTTAAAGAATTCTGGAACAAACTATTGTAGCATTTCCTACATATTACCTACCATATACGACTCTCTATCATATTCTCATTGATTATGCATATAACTATTTATTGACGTAAAAAAATTAATTATATTAATAATTTAAATAATTTTCCATTTGATGGCACATATGTATTTTCTTTGGTAAACTAAGATAAAACTAAAAAAATAACAACATACGTATAAAACTTTCATATTATTATTATTATAGTTATGACTAGGAACGTAATATAATGAAAGATAGACATTCTCCGTTGACTAGATGGCGCCACATGCCAATTTACATGACGACAGCGAACTAATTTCTCGTTAGTATATGTACATCATCAATGGCTGTGGAAAGCATACTTACCTGGCGTGGGGGACACCGTGATCACGAAGGCGGTACCCCCAGGGTGAGGCCTCTCCCTTGCACTACGGTTGGGCTGACCCCTGCGATTATCCCTAATGCGGATAACTCGGGCGCGTAATTTTTTGTAGTCGGAACGGCGTTCGCGCTGTCCCGTTTTAACCGCTAATTTGAAATAGGCTTGGGCGATACGAGTATTTTGAGATACTGAGGTACGAGTTTTATAAAATATCGGTGACAAAATATTCGACGAGTATGGGCAGAGTAATTCCGTTGTGAGAGGACTACGTTACAAATGGCCATATACTTACGGTTGCGGGAGAAGTGCGATAAATCTTAGGGCAGCCGTACACGGACTGCTCGAGCAGTTAACGGCTGAGCGGCGTACACGGACCGCTCGAGCGGTCGGCGTCAACTGCTCGAGCGATCGGTTGTTGACTGCTCGAGCTGTCGCTACCAACCGCTCGAGCAGTTGGCTTTCTACCGCAGTCGAGTCATGGATTCTGACGAGGAAGCACTGCTTTTGCTGCTTCTACTCAAGCGGAGACGACGGCGGCGACGTTAAAAGATAAAATTTTGGGTTCATCCAATTTTTTAATTAAGAGAACAACATGGACAATTCCATCATTTGTTTACGGAACTTAGAAGTGATGAAGAAAAAACTATTTTAGGATGTCAATGTCTTCATTTGATGAATTGAATAATATACTAAAGTCTAAAATTAAACGTGAAGACACAATTATGAGGAGAAGTATCCAACCAGAAGAAAGACTAGCAGTAACATGCAGGTTCGAAAAATACAAAACAATTATTTAAATTTTTATTCATTAAAAATATTGGAAATTACATCATCGGACATTACTGAAGATGATGAAAGGTCTTCAAATTGAGAATTTTGGTCATCAGCCGCTGATGTAGATCGACCAGTCGCTGATCTAGAGGGGCCAGCCACTGATGTAGAGGTAGAGGGGCCAGTACTATAACCCCATTGTCCACGGCAATCATTTGACATCCCTTTAAAATATTTCATTACGTTAAATATTTCTGTCTTAGCATCTAATTTATACTGCTCATTATTTTTTTTAAACTCGCCAACTAATGATAATAAAAATAATTTATCTTCATCTTCATTAGCAATGTACGAATGCTGCGATTTTTCATCGAAGCGTTTAGATAATTTTTCAATTAAGACGTTCTCATCTGTGATTGTAGTAGTTAATTTTCTTTTTTTATTTTATTTTGACGATTTTCGCTTTCTTCGGACGTAATTTCGTCCACCCAGCAAGTTCGTCCAGGTGGGCCTATGTTAACAACAATCCGTGAAGAATTTGCTACTTACTTTGTGAGCGAAGAAGGCAAACTAGATTGGCAATGGAATATGATATAAATAAATAAATATGTGTGTGACTTTATAATACGACGTAAACTTAATAAATGTGTGTGTAAAATGACTGACTTTTTTATTTACAGTCGGTCGTCTCAACTGCTTGAAGCAGTTCGTGTACGGCTGGCCTTAATTGCTATCTACTGTGAAGGGTTCAATGCTCATATTCTTTCTTTCTTTCTTACAGCTAAAATTGGCAGGAATTCCTTTATTTTCTCAATGAGACATTTTAATATAAGACTGTGTTTTATTTTTCCTTCGTACCAACATAAATATTTATGGCTCCAGGCTTAGGACTGGTAACTAAATGATTTATTTGTTATAATAATTTGGATACCATATTAAAAAAATAAATCACGATATTTAAAACAATTAATATTAATTTTAAAAAATGGATCAGGTCATTAAAAAAAATATTTTTTTATTTTTGCCATGTTTATTTTAGCCAATTTTTTTAAATAATGTAGTAAGATATTCGGAATAAACAACTTGTTACGTATTGATTATTGTTATAGTTGGATGTTTTCCCTTCAAATGTTTCCTTAAATTATATGTAGCTATTTTGAATGACAATTTAGTTGTGAAAATATTGCAAGTGACAATAAATAGGCCTCACGTCTAATATAGACTTGCGGGTCGCACGAGACGTGCAATAAGTTCTAATGCTACTTAGTACGAAGATTTCAATGCTCCATTTTTATTTTTTGCAGCTAAAATTGACAAACATTCCCATAAATTCTAAAGGAGACATTTTAAATGAAATAATAGTGTTTCATTTTCACTTCAAACTACCATACATATTTATGGTTCTCCAGGCTTAGGATCGGTAACTAAATTATACATTTGAGACAATCAGTTAGATAGCGTTTTAAAAAATTAATCACGTCATTAACAATATAAATTCCTTTAATTTAAACAATGGATCACGCTTTTAAAAAATTGTTTGCCAATTTAACCAAACGAGCAGGCAGTGGACAAACGGGTCTCGAATTGATGACAGAATCTCGGCAGTAAATTGGCGGTAAATCAGCCATTATACAGCGACGTGTCATGATGATTGGCACCGTCTGCGATAGACGCAAGCCGCAACCTACAAACAATACGTATTGCGGAGAGAATATATTTTTATACTTTAAATATTTTCACATATTATTATTTGTTTTATTACGTGTTTATAAATATTGGCAATCAAAATCAAAATGGCGTGCACTTTTCATGAATGTAATTTCATGAAAAGAAAAACACCTGAATAGTCGTTTTAATTGTTGCCTCGAACCGAATGTTGGTAAGTTTTATCCATTATTGCTTGTTAAATAATATTCCAAGACAACATTTCAAATATGTTTTGTAAATTTTATACTTTAACGTCGCAAAACATAATAGTGCGACCAGAGAAATTTTAATTGCGACTTGAGAAACATTCTTGCGTACTATATAGAAAATAATTCTAGCACGTATTAGTCCCCTTGTAATATTTTGAAGAACGGATTTAATTTTCAAATAATACGGCTATAAAAATAACATTCTAAGTATTAAAAAATTTACAATAATCTTCTGATCGGTTAGTTCACAAGAAGTTGATTATTGATTTACAAGATAATTCTCAATTTCATACATACCGTAGAGAAGTTTATTTACATTTTTACTAAACATTATATCAAAATAAAAATAGACTGGTCCCTAAGAAATTAAAATAGACTTTAAAAAAAGTAAATCGTTAGGAAAGAAAACGCAAAACTACAATATTTGTTTTTAATTTCAGCCCTTGTTAAAATACTATTTTTAGATCTCGATATGTGTTTAGTAAACTTTCATCCTCGTGTGATGAAATTAACAGTACAATAACATATGTCCCATTGTAATTGAACTATCGTATGATGAAATAATTATCAATTTAGATGTAGAGATGAACAAATTGTTAGGGACATGTGATTTTTTTGCAAATATTTTAAGTGATACGTGATTTTTTTAAATATCATGTGAATTTTATAAAATGATTATGAAGAAATCGGTCTTTTTGGTTTTATCGGCCCTGCTAGGAAAATATAATGGCTTTAAATTTTTCAAGAAATCACACAGTTATGTGTTATTGGCCAAGTATGGGGTTTTAAGAAAAGTATGAAAATATATCTCTTCCATTAATAGATTACGAAATATTTCTATAATTATATCTGTATTCGTGTAATTTTATTTGTTTTCAGATGTACGAGTTGCCCATACTCGTATATGCGGTTACCACCTTGTGATAGCTGCTTTCAGAACCCCGATCCTATTCACAACTGCATTTTCCAATTTATTTAAATTGTGTTTTTATAGATATTGTATTTTAATAATTTATATTGTATAGTAATGCTATTTTGATATTTGTCTTTTTATTGAAATATTTTAGTTATAAAGGTTCAATAAATCAATTTATAAAAATTAATACTGCTTTTTCCAGAATAGTTTTAACAAATTCATGAGAATAAAAATTAATTTTTCTTAGATAACGCCATCTATGACTAATATAAGTAAGAGACTACGCCATCTGGGAGCATTAATAATAATTACGCAAATTTTTGGTCCGGAGGGGGGGGGGTGAGGCGAGGAGAGGGGAGAGTCAGTTTGACACGTTTAGAAAGGTATGAAAAAGTGCGACTCTTTTTTTATATGGGTTAGTATGTCTCGTGTCCATTCTGTAACGTGTATCTGTTATGTGTATACGAGTATATAATACTTACGAGTATTCAGAAATTCGGTTCGTCCTTATTTCATATAAGTTTTAGGCATAAAAGAGCGAGAAAGCATAGGTACGATATGCATGAGTGAAATAGATAGCTAACTAGATAAAGAGATGTACGGTCATGCCGCAGTCAGATCATAAAATAACCATTGTTCCAACGTCTGATCGGCCATACAAAACAAGTATTTACGATACCAAATATTTTGTGTTTTGCATACGAAGTACGTATCTTGTTCTGAGATATCAAATATTTTTACAATAAATATGCCTCATCTCGGATTTGAAAAAAATCCTAGTCGTATTTTTATTTACAACACTTGGACGTTTCGGAAATTAGACATATGTTGATTAAAACCTTTGACAGTATGTCAAATAAAAAAAAATTCGCTTCATAATGTTATGTATGTAATGTAATCGTGGATGTTTTTAATATACATATATATAATTCATTATGCCCAGGCGCAATAGTATTTTTTTGACTGTTAAGTACTGTTACTGAATTCAAATATGCTATTTAAATAAGGTAAAACAAAAGTTGTACACTAATTTTAAGCTAGTTTTTACACCACAATATAAAAATATGGTTTTTTTTTTCCTTTTTATAACATTTCTGATTAATTAATATTCTTTGGACTGTTTTCATTAAACCAGTTATTATATTTTTTACGACACGGTATGTTTTAGTGTTGATATGTAAAAAAATGGGCACCTATGACATTTAGTATACGATATAAAGTGAAATGCCTATTTTTATTGTTTCTCAATGTTATAGTGGAATGAATATTTCATAATAAAATGAAATCAAAATTTAAGTTAAAACTATAGGTTACATTTTAAACAGAATGAGTTTTTAAGGAGCTCTCAAAAAAAAACATGCGCTGTTGACATTCTTTAGTAAGCACATTAAGTTATTTTTTCAGTTGCTTATTTACAAAGTAAATTGTATTTACTTTCTGAAGCACAGCAATTGCTTCATTTGCGCCAAACGTTAAAAAAATCTAACTAAGTACTCTACCACCAAAACAATAAAATCTAACACCCTATTGATTAGTAGTTTTTACTGTGATTATTAAAATAAAAATTTCCAAATCATCTATCGTGGCTATAAATTTAACAAATATTTGTGGTTGGTGGCTAATGACCACGTATGGAGCCCTTTTTCTGAGACCCCAATTTTGGAAAACTAAAAAATTTGAGAAGCTTATTTGCTCTGTCGAATTCAGTATAGTTTTCGTCGTCCTCGTCTAACGTGGCAACGCCAAGAAAAGTAGGATTCTCTTAACCGTAACCAAATAAGAGTCATCACTTAAAATTAATAAGATTTGCGGAGTTATTTGCCATTTACAATTTGTATTTTCTCAGCAGTTCGGACATTTTCAATATGTGTGGATAAGAAATAACTAACAAATTATTGAAAATGTCCTCATTACACAAAATGTACAACTTTTGTTTTTAAATGTATCAAGATTTATTGTTCTAATAAACTCTCCATATTTATAAATGTCATGAGAAATTAGTAAGTTCGTAAGGTACAAATCTAATAAAGAGTCTTAAACTAGATTTACATAGTAAAACGATTTGTAATTAACAGTTAACTTTATTTAAACACATATAATTAGTGTTCTGCCGTGTTATTGTATATTGTGGCACAATAGACCCGAATTTCCATGTCAGTGGCTACACTGAAAAATAATATGTGATTAATGTCCACTAAATTACATTTTACCCGTCTGTGCAGCAATTAATTAAATTTAAAGTTTGTTTTTTCGTCCTAATTTTTAGTCCTTTACCAATTGATTTTCTGTAAATTGAACCGGTAACACTATCTGACAGTTATACAGGGTGTCCAGTGGCAGATTTCAAAGTTTGAACAAACATAGTTTCTGAGCGCAACACATAAGAGGGGCGCGGGGGGCGTCGTTAGAAGCGCAAGCGGTACGGATGTTTTAGTAGCCGTAGAACAGTGGAGTGGAGAGCACCGCGCTTTTGCCGTCGAGGCGTACATTTCGAGTGGATTTTCGCTGTCTGTAGCACGCCGTCGATTTAATAATCGTTACAGTATTCGTCGATTACGTGTTGGACCATCAATCAACCTCATTCAGTCATGGGTAGCAAGGTTCAGAGCTACAGGATCAACGTTAAATAGGCCCAGGCCAGGACCTACACCATTGCGTGTTATGGTTTCTGTCGTTGAAAATCCCGTTAACGGAGTACGTTTTTTTCTACAACCTAAAATCGTGAAATTAATACCGATGACATTTCATTTGGACTAGCATAAAGCGCAAAGCAATGCGTTAGGGCTGCAGACATCATCAAATAATGATTTTACATGCAACTAACTGCGCCACACTGCTATGCAATTTTATGGCTAGATTTTCGCTTCGGTTTGGAGTATGCTTGCTTAAGGCCGAATTAGGAACTTTATACTGTCCCCATTCTTTCCATCATTTCTAACGCTTCTTTACTTACGTTGATACCGTAAACACACGTAATTAGTAGTCATACATACGTAATTAGTAACAGGTAAGAATAACGTAGTATCTGATACGCTCGGCTAATATGTTAAAATATTATGTTAGGGTATTGTCAAGCAGCGCCCTTACTATGGCCGTCACTCGCTGAGTAAAGAGAGAGCGAGACAGCACGTTTCTTTTCGTCTTGCCCTTTATTTCATATTTATCGAACATCACCGAATGACACCGAACTTTACCGAAAGATTAATAATCTGTTGTTAGAACGTTACAATTCACACCTGTTATGTGATTCATACCTATTACCGATTGAAATGAACAGATTATTTTATTAAGAATATTACGCTTGGCAACGTGTTAAAATATTATGTTGCTTTATTGTCAAGCAGGGAACGTGACTCGTCGTCTGAATAAAGAGAGGTAGAAATATCGTGTTCGTTTTCTTAATGCAATTCATTGTTTCATATATTATCTGTTTTATGCTTTGTATTGACGGAACATTACCGAATGACCGCATTTTTACTCAATGATTATAAACTATTAATTGTGATAAAGTTGAAATCCATGCCTGTTATTTGAATTTTGCTTATGTTATATTCATTTAGTTTCCTCTGTTGATCGCTAACGTAACTGAAATCTCTATGCATTATTGTCCCGTCTTATTCAAATTATCGAATTATTAAAATATGATGTGATTCGAAATGTACTTCTTCTCTGTATTGACCATTGCCTGTCTTTCTTTTAACATAAGTCGATCTATCGTAGATTAAAATTCTTTCACAAAAAAATACTTATATGCATGCAATCGAAAACCGCATAAAATTGAATTAACCGTTCTCTAGCTACAAGCAGACAAATATAAGTATTTAATATAAATAGCGATTGTAATACGCATGTACTATGCATATTTTGTAAATGCATACAGAAGAAAAATTAATATCATGGAACATATTGTTTGAGAACGTGTTGTACAAAAGTTATTCACAAAAATGTTCAATATAACATGGTATTCTTTAATAGGTTTGATTTATATTGTCGAATAACGATGTTATTCATTACAACACACGTAAGGGGGAAATAACAGTTCTTTCCATCTCTAGAAATTAGGATTATAAGTGGGCCGATCCCGGCGGCACTGCAATGCCGGGCCAACCCGCGACAGGAGTGGAGCAAGCCCCGAACATCCCGTCACTTCCCAAAAATCAGTTTAATATACTGGTCCCGCGATGCGGGAACTATCAGATATTAAGCTGATAAGAACAGATACTACACTTTGATCTTAGCCAAAAGGCCGAGAAGCGATAAATAACGTTCGTTTTTCAATTATCTTATGCGCAACGTGCGCAACTTATAATTCGAAATGTAAAAAATTCAGTAACGCCATCTTACCTGTTCACACTCTAAATAGTCCCCGCGAAGCAAATGAATATCGCTTTAAACATTATAAAAGATAAGAGGCACTAAAAAAATATTATAGGTATATTGATTTATTATAGAACTATATATTTCATCAGAAA
Organism: Druceiella hillmani; assembly: GCA_039881145.1. Taxonomy (NCBI): domain Eukaryota; kingdom Metazoa; phylum Arthropoda; class Insecta; order Lepidoptera; family Hepialidae; genus Druceiella; species Druceiella hillmani. The sequence continues at coordinate 15,166 of JAYKKI010000161.1, forward strand.
TTATAATAATAGAATTTAAATTCGACAGATATATGTATATATATATATATATATATATATATATATATATATATATATATATATATATATATATATATATACATATAATAATAAAAGTTTGCTAAAATCAGTCAATATGTGCAATAATATTAATCTTAATTTTAAAAAAAAGTTCTAGGGAGGTCGGGCTTACTTTATTATGACGGGTTACGTAGAAAAAAAGATTAAATTGACATGCTTCCTTCTATGAATAAGTACGGAAAACTGAAGCGTCTAATATCAAAGGACTTGTTCAATTCTGCATTGTTTATACATGTACGTGGAATTAAAATATAACAGTTTGATACAATAATGAATTAACAGCAAAACATACGTTTACACATTTAAACTAAATTTCTATTTACTTCTTTAGCCTCTTGTCATGTAAGTTTTGATATTCAAACAGCACATTTTATTTAAAATAAAATAGGTTGCAAATATACTTGGTAAAGATGAACCTGGGTAGGGCCTGGAGATACCGAAATAATCGTAAATTAGGAAAATATGAAAATAATAAAAAAAATGTTTTTCGAGACGTTATTTTTTCAATGAAATGACATTAACGTCGACGTTTTATCCTCTAAGAATTTCTTTTGCGGTGAGATGAATACGTTCAAAAACGATACATTAATTTTACGTACATGGATAACATGCTTTGAGTAAAACAATTAAAAACAGGAAAAAATTACTATAAAATGATGGAATGGAAAGGAAGTGAATGATTTTAAATTTTATTCCAAATTATTAATTGTGACGAATATTCCTGTCATGAGAAATCGTCAAAAGTATGTAAAAGTAATATAACTTTCAACTTTAAGTTTAAAACTTAGTTTTATCTTTTTTCGTTAGATGGCTGTATTTATTTAGTTTTTAATTCGATATCGTATTCGTATTATAATTAATTATATGTTAGTTCAGAATATATAATCTACTACGTACAACAGACGGTCAATGCCCCCACTGAAAAGTTGCCTCCGTAAATAGTGCAAGTGCAACAACGGTGGAGAATAATGTTACTAAATAAATGTTTTGTTAAGTTTGTTTTCCGATGATAAGACTAGATGGCATTATTTCTGCGGGGCGACGCCGCGAGGCATGTCCGTTTTTTTCCTTCGTTTATCTTGATTATACCTATATCAATTAGGTAGGTAGATACCTATTCTCGATCTCACAAAAATGAAGTTAAAAATGAGTTTAGAGAAAAGCGTGAGCGTTCTTTGTTTGAATCAAATATTGTACTTTATAGAATATAAGCCACCATCATAGTCCACAACCTATCTATAGTGTTTTCTCTGAAACAGTACTTAGTATGTATTTATATTTTCTATTTAAAATAAAGCCACGCAACTGTTGCTATGATCACACCTAGTATTTTATTTACTTTTGAGGTTCAGTAGTAATAGTTTAACCTTGAGCTGGCCTCATATTGCATGAAGTTTGAATTGAAGCGTGGGTCAGTTTAAACTGGTAGAATTGTATGTAGTATACCATATATACGAGTACTCTAAGCTGGCGTGTTACGTTACACTTGTCGTAACACTGACCGCATGGTAGGTTAAAATAAAAGGGTATAATATTATATATTATATTATATTATATGACTTTAATTATTTCTTAAACACTTATTTTTTTAAGAGATCGGTCCATATTTCAATTTAAACTTTTACAATAATCATAAATTTTAACTATAATTAATTTTTCCGAAATAAAAAAAAACGAGTGTGCTTTAGACCACACGACTGAAGTAAAACTTCAAATTCACAAAATATGAACTTTAAAATGAATTTACAATTTTATTCACTTTAAACGTAGAATATTTAATGTATTGAACAAAATAATAATATAAAATTGTTCAAGAACGAAATGAAATTACAAAATAATAAAAAAATCACCGTTCGCGTAACGCTAGCAAACTCGCAAACGAACTACTGACTGATGTATATATATATATATATATATATATATATTTATATATACATACTAGAGATGGAAATAACTGTTATTTGCCCATACCTATTATAATGAATAACATCATTATTCAATAACATAATATCATACCTGTTAAAAAATAACATGTTATTGGACATTATTGACATTTGTTCAATACGTTCTTAAACGATATGTTCCATGAAATTAATTTACCTTTTGCGTGTGTATACCAAATATGTATAGTACATGCTTACTATAATCGCTATCTATATTAAATACTACCTATATTCTATCAAAAACCAAATTAAAATTTAACTAGCGTTTCTCCAGTAGTATTTAATATAGATAGCGATTATAGTAAGCATGTTATTATTATTCGGTAAAAATTCCATGTCATTCGGTAATGTTCCGTCAATACGAAACAAAAGAATAAAGCATAAAACAAATAATATATAAAACAATGAATTACATTAAGAAAAGGAATACGCTATTTCATTTTGACAATAACGAAACATAATATTTTAACATGTTACCAAGCGTAATGTTCTTAATGACATAATGCGTTCTTTCCAATCGGTAATAAGTATGGATCACGTAACAGGTATGAATTTGAGAACGTTCTAATAACAGATTATTAATTTTCGGTGTCATTCGGTGATGCTCGGTAAATATGAAACGAAAGGCAAGACGAAAAGTAACATGCTGTTTCGCTCTCACTTTACTCAGCGAGTGACGCCATTGTACGGACGCTGCTTGACAATACCACCGTACCATAATACTTTAACATGTTAGCCAAGCGTATCGTTATTTAATAACATAGTATCTGTAAATCGCAATAACATAATATATTCATTTCCATCAATATTATGTTATTCATACCTGTTCCGTTATAATTCTGTCATCGCTAATACATACATATATATATATATATATATATATATATATATATATATATATATATATATATATATTTCATGCACTGGCTATGAGAGTAAGAGAAAAAGAAAATATGTGCTCGCACCTATCTCTCTTGTCCCTACAGTAATATACGAAACGTAACTCTCTCTCTTTCTGTCTTTACTAACTTATATCTCCCTCTCAACCTCCGTACGCCTCGTCCGATTGATTACACTTTTCGAACGCTCTCGTCACGCATTCACCAGCTTACTCCCCAAGTCAAGCGTGCGTAAAGAAGTTTTACTCCAAAAACTAGGCGTTCCTTACAGATGGTTATATGTATATTATGTATCTTTAACAAAAACCTAAGATATTTTTTGTTTGCGTGAACGGCAATAAATGAAGGAAATGTAAAAGAAGTTATAAGTGCAGAAAATAATTCGAGATTGGTAAATTAGATCAAATTTGATTCAACAATTTTAGGGAATATCTAGAAAAAAATTTTATAACTCATCCTAAATTAAAATAAACTCTTACTATACGCAAGCGCAGTAGTAAACTTATTTATAAGTAGGCGGTTTTGTTGTTGACATTTCACGTCACGGATAATAGGAAATTCCCATTTCTAGACTTATAAATAAACAACCTACATTCATTAATCATATTAGATTGGATAAGAGAGCCCCACTTACGCAGGGCTACACAAAAAATTCCTTAAGACTCATTTGAGTGTTCCCCTCCACGGAAATCTTTAGTAAAAGGCGAAAGATTTATTCGTATTGAAGGGAAACCAGAGTTGTAAAGTATTGCCCGCCGATAATGTATATGTTAAGTAGTTACCGTCTTGCTATCGCGTTGCAGAAATTATTTTTGCGACATCTCGATTTATAAAACATAATTATTACCGGTGATCTTTTTTCTTTACCGGGTGAGCAAGGCATGTTTACTTATATATTTCGTGAAGAGCATAAATTATGCATTAGATAGAATCATTAGTATTATATTATGACCGTTATATTCATGTTTTAATATATATACTTTGAAAATATATAAATTATCATACATTTCTGATTTGAAGCTGTTCTTTTTATGAGATAACAAACCTCTATTACTTTGGGCTCTGTAGTAATGATTCGTTCATTTGGAATTATGCTCAAGTACGTACAAGAAAGGTTTTTAAAAAGCATTATATCGTTACTGGATTTTTTTGCCGAAATTTTCGGTTTATGTTCATTTGAAATCTGCGTATTTATAATTTTTTTTCGTATTAATTTATTTGATTGTCAAGAGATTATTTTCGAGTTACGAATTAAATTGTATCGTGATACGTGCTTCAATATGACTTAGTAATGTTTAAAGAATTTATATTAGTTAAGTATTTAGGTTTCTGAATAATTTTAAATATTTATATTTTTAACTCATTCAATATCAACAACACGTTAATAACAATTAATATAAAAAAAATTATTACGTAAAAAAGTTTATTGACAAATTTTCTTCCAAATATCCAAACATTTTTAGAAAAATTCTCAAAATTTTACGATATCTCACGATTTCACGACTTCATACACCACGGTAACGTTAAACGATACACGATAAACTATGTTACTGTGAATGCCGACACGCTGTATTATATATATCAGCAGAGGTCGATTGCAATAACAACGTGGTTTATGTCGACGATCACAACGATATAGCAATGCTTATTTTTTAATGCTATTTTATTTTAATACCATTTAGTTTTGTTAAAGAAGCAGGCTTGCTTCACTTCAAAATATATAAATCGTATTAGGAAGAATACAGTCACATTAGGGAAATAGAAGCTGTAAATTGAAAAAAGACAACATGATAATGAATTTTGTCGATGGAAAACGTTCGCGGATATCACGTTAGGAATTATCTACGCAAAATAACGTATAATGATGGCATGCTTACACTTTAATGATATTCCTCACTAAGAATAAAACGCAAGCGAATTGTTTATGATATCTTAGAATATGGAAACATAATTAGTTTCCGTCGATGGACTGTGCGAGTGTTTAACAGATTTTAATACGTTTTTGATGGCCTCTGTCGTGATATGGAAGGCTACAACGTTGTTATGTTTTGTAATTATACCCTAAGTATACGCGGAAATACAAGTTTCCTTTTTCGTTTCAATGAATAATATGGGCGAAAATAGGTCTGTGTTTGGATCGTAAAAAGTATCGGTCCGTCATCGCTGACGTAAACAAAAATGTTCCTCGCGGGTACAATAAGAGCGTCTAGCTATTTTGATGTTGTACCGATTTAATAATAGATGGCGTTAAAAGTGGCGACCTATTTCGTAAACCTTTAACAATTTTCATAATTGTATTACACCTACATAAATAAAACAGTTACAATTGCTTATTACAACAGTATGCTATCCAGTATACATCATATGATACAGAAATACTTTCGATTTTACGTTGTCAACAGGTTTAGCCGCAGCTTGTTCGCATGGATACCGAAAATGGGTTATTAAATATATTGTTATACTTTTTTCCTTTGTTTTTCATTTCTTCTTGTGTTTTTTTATATATTTTATAGTCACTTGACTGTTCAATTTTTAATTTTTAAATATTTTTTTAATTAGTAAGAGCTTCTTTATACACTATATATAATGCTATTTTTATTTTTTTAGCGACATTCAAAATGAACTTGCGTTCATATTTTCCCAGGCTTAAGACTAGCATCACGAGGCACATTTAAAAGTTCATTTTTCTTCATTAAATTATAACCTTTTATTATTCAATAAAAAAAAAATTATAAAGAAGGGGAAACAATTTTAACGCCACAAAAAGCATAAAAACACAAAAAACGCAAGGAAATTGGCAAAATTATAAAACCCAGAAAGTAAACGGTAAGTAATCGTCGAGAGTATCACAAAATAAATCACAAAACCTAAAAATCAAATAATCATAAAGAATAACAAGAAACCGCGCTAAAACCATGAATAACTGAAGAAACAAAAATATACTTTCACGAGACAAACAAATAAAGCTTTGTATTTTTTTGATTGTTTTCTTTTCATTAGAAAACAAACAAAACAATACAAATGAACAATATTTGTGATTAAATGAAACAATTAAAAAAATATATAAAGAACAGTAAAACCTTAACGTCATAAAAAGTAACAATGAAAATAAATGGTGTTACAAAATGAAAGAGTAAATCCTAATCGTCCAGAATATTCTTAAGACAAGTTTTACTTTTTTAAATCTTAACCTTTTCATAGCTGATGAAGTATATATCGGTGTTTGCATAATCGTTTTACCAACGCCGACATAAGTACGCAACCTCCCCATACAATGAAGTGAAGATAATTAAGCGACCTTAATTTCGCATAACTCGTGACATATCTATGTAGTATAATGCCACTGTATCTCCATATTATAATTGTCTTTTGTTATATAAATTTTTATACAGATATTTTCATCACTTTACGTAAATTCCAAGCTATTTAACCTTTAACATAGCAATATACATGCGTACAAATTGAAAACCATTTTTTTTGTTAATTTATTTAATAAATAATAAAATAAGATAACGCCGCGACACCACATCTACGATCGCATGCAGTCGGCCATGTGACCGACGAAGTAATTTTGTTTAATTGCAATAGATGGCGCACATGAATTGGCGTTGTCATTTTCGATTTGGTTTTTATTCCTTTGACCATACCTTGGTATTTAGATCAATGGCTATCGAAAGATAAATAATAATCACAAATACACTATTAAATCTATGGTACCAGTGTGTTCCGACCACGATACATAGATTATGTGAAAGCACACTAGAACTATTTGGTGAGTATGGTGAATAGATAATAGATAAGGTGCATAAAGTTAGAAAAAATTATAAAATATCTCAGAGAATTTAGATAAAAAAGTTTTGAAATGAATATTAGTGTCATGCCACTGTCATGATGTCATTTTTTGACGTAACACAATTAAGTTAGAAGTAAATAACTATTGCTATTCCACTCAGCTCACAGAACACGCGCATATTCAGCCTTTTCGATCTGTTCGGTTCTATAGCCGCCGCTCGCTCTGTCGTATCAGATTCGGCAACACCGGTATCGGTCCAGCTGTTCCATATTTTAGAAATAAACAGATTCAATATCTGCGTTAGTACTTGAATAAGTGTAACGCGTCATGTGAGGCAATATAGCGTTTCGTCGAATATATAGTTTCATTCCAGATCGATATATAGTTATATATATATATATATATATATATATATATATATATATATATATATATATATATAATTTCAATATCTATGTATATAGGTTTTGTATCGCCCACTTACAGTTTTTATTATTTATGTAAAGCAGTACCGGACGATCGTATTCGGTACGGGCGAACCACGAATTTGTTCTTCTGTCGAGCCATATCTGCTTGTAAGAATTATTCTTAACTAGGTACATATAACATAACTAACATGTGTATAATGTAACATATAACTATTTCATGTCCGCGCGGTTCAATTGTGCTGAGCACCAAACTTAGTCCGTTTCGAACCAAATGCGCCCTTGTGGACGCTCGGAAAGCCTTAGAGGTGGCCAATATAACTTTATTTTGTAAGCGGCGCTTTTCGCTTGCGCTCACTAAAATAAGCCAGTTAACAAAAGCCCTTTTTTAAACGCAGCTTATTTTTCCGTTATGTCAGACTCTAAACTAAGTTATTAGTGTAAGTATTGCTGCGGCCCGGCGGTGTGTGCGAGCGGCAAGCGTAGGTGGGCATCATTATACTATAATTTACTACGTATCTCTTCTTCCATTTCATTTATAATATTATATGATGTGACTTTGTGGAAACGTTCATTTTTGAGCCACTTTACTTACATTCGTAATTCGTGATTACAAATCTTATCTTATCTGCTAGCTAAGCTTATCTTGCTTTGAGAAATAACTTATTCTATGAAGTAGACAATGTTAAGTATTTTGAATATTGTCAGATAACATATTTAACGAAGCAGTGATATTTTGGACCCACCTCTTATGGGGTAATTTAAAAAAAATTCTCAATATATCATATGCACTAGGCGACTGTGAATATATTACGTATTCAAAGAGTATCAATGCCACATTGTATGTTTTTTTATTAGTTTGAAGTAACCTAATTTGTTCATTAATTATTTCAAGATTTTTAACTAAAGTATGATCGGTATGAATAGCTTGATCGTAAGCCAAATATATGTATGCCATAATAAATGATTTTCTATAGAATGGAATTGTAGTTCTCGTTAAAATGAAAATCTATATAAAATATTTGAAATTGGGACTATAAAGTTAATTTTTTTGCTTTTAAAAAATTCATTTCAAATCATTTTGTAAAATTTCATCTTTAACAATAAAAATACGGACCGAAAGGACCGTAGACACCACGTTACTATTTAAATCACTCACTTCATTATCTACATTATAATCTAAAATATAAAAAAAACAACTGTCAGCTTCAATTTTAAATGGCCACTTATTGGGCGCCATTTTCGCTTAAAAGTTTTTCACAACGTGATCGTAGTCCGATATTTGATCACTGCGTAAAAAATCTTCCACTTGTTGGTTATGTCCATTAATAATATTCTGTCTACATTCACTAGCACTTTGTCTTGGTAAAGGAGTTGGTTGGGAAAGGTACGCTGGTAAGTTCGGTAAGTTAAGTAAGTTCAATATATAAAGACCACATTGCCAGCTGGCGAAATAACAAACCAGACACATCTCACTTTGCTAAACATCTCATTGAAAATAACCATCACCTTCATACTGATAATGCCCCCTATATATTACAAATAAATACAAAAGGTAATAAACTTAATATCCTAGAAACATTAGAAATAAACAGACATAAAAAAGACACCAACGGTAATATATTAAATGAACAACTAAATATAATATCATCACCCGTACTTAATATCTTCTAAACATAATACAATTAGATAACATTGATCCTACAGTACTCTTCAAATTGTTTCAGCCTACATACACATGTAAATATAAGTATATAAAAATTAAAATAAAAAAAAAAAAATTTATATATATATATATATATATATATATATATATATATATATATATATAAATAAAGAAATAAATATTTGAATAAATAAAACCGGAAATGTGTAGAATGAGTGGTATAATCTTGTTCTAATTTTCAGATACCCTTGCTTTTGTATAAATATATTACCTAGAATAACTTCCATTTAATTTTATTACGTACACCGGAACATTAGCATTGTACAACCTCATAGAGTAACAACAATTGAACTTATTACCTTCACTAAAATACTGGTATATCGTATAACTCTCGGAAATATAATAAAACCTACACCGCGCCCCTACAATAAACTCACTAACATAAGCAGTGGAAAAACCCACACAAATTCGACTTCCGCTATTGTGTTTGAAACATATAAATGCTGTTGGATGCTCCTAAGAGTTAATCTTTGCTAAATCTGAAGATGTTGTAATACAACGAAACCTAGGTCGTGGTAAAGAACTTAACGAAAGTAGAAATAATACTAGATCATGTAGTTTAATTTAATTGTGAGTATTATTTTCACTTATTGCAATAATAAATTGAGCCCTCAAGAAAAAGTCTGAGATATTTTCTTGCATTCGCATCCAAAGTTACAAGTGGATACTAGTTGAAAATTCAGCTATGTATTAATGAATATATTGCGTGTAGTATGTACTTTGGGCATGTCGTGTGTATTCAAATTTATTTAGAGGTTTTTTTGGGCTGTTGTCCCAGTGTCTTCTACAATGTGTGTTGCGGTTTACCAATAATGAAAGCGACTACCGTTGCGTAGCCGTGTGCTTGGCATGAAAGTTTTAAAGAATAATTTATTCTCTTGCCACCCACTATTTTGGCTATGATGCTATTAAATTGTTCGTTACGATTGTTAGTGAAATTTTGCAGGAGGTTTCTGGAATGAAATGCCAACTGAGATGCGTTCTCCCGTAATTTCAGCTTTAAAGTTGTTAATATCGGAACCAGATTTTGTTCTGCTTTCCTTTCTAGTGTGCAGTAATAACTTTTACATTCCGTGTGGTTTCCAAAAACATTATGTGTACTATTCAATATTTCTTTCTGCAAATTAAGTATTTTTGTCTCTGTAGAAACACTTTCTTCACTTCTAAACTTACTTGCAGAGCTGAAGGCTGTACGTAATCTAGTAAGACGATCTCCTGTTAAAAGTTTACGTTTACTAAGAGGGATTGTAGTATCTTTTTGCAATTGCATATTTTTACCATTGTAGTTTCGAAATAAATGGTACACACTATTTTTTGCACAAGTACGTCCGGATACGGCCTGCGTTCGAGAATGCTCTTGTAGGTGTTTGAGTCACCGTCAGCTGTTAATACATTGTATGTCTTACATATTACTTATTTTTTTCTCTCCATTGAGCACTTAAAACCTTCAACCAGAATTGCTTGCTCCATGCTGGTGAACAATTCAGAATGGTTTTTTGTGCAATCGTGAGTTCCCGGTGGCACGTTTCTACAAAGGCGCGAGCGTAGATACTGCAATATTTGTTGCGGACTCTAATGTGCAGGATCATTCTGGTATGTTCCCCAATGACTGCTGCAAATTCAAATGAAGCTGAATAATTAGTTTTACAGATTCATTAGCTCTAAAATGCATCAGCTTCTACTGTTACATTGCATATTCTACTAAGATATTGCATGTTCTACTGAGATATTGCAACCGCTCGTCCTTCTTGGCCGCATCTTGCATTCATTTCTCAGCAGTAATTCGCCATACTTTAGCAACCCCATAACGTGTAGTATTGTATAAACGAAATGGCGTAGATGGTATGTGAGATGTCATAGAGGCTTGTGAGATTGTTGTGACTTGATAATCCAATTCCTGTTAGAATGGCTCCTGATACCGCTCCAGCATTTATATAAAATTTCTGATCAATATCGTTGCATGTTTTTAATTTAGAATAGAACCGCACATTCGACAGTTAAAATGAAATGTTGATATTAGTCCATTTTGTTTTTCTTGTACTAATTTCATATTTTTTTGCAATCGAATTTCTCAATATGAAACAATTGATTTAAAAAGAACTGGAAATAATTTTTTCTCTGTCCCTGAACTATGTAATCTGCTTCTTGAAACAATTTTGATTACTTTTTATAAGAAAAGAATAAGATCACTGGTCAGCTTTATAAAAATTAATAAGGTCATTTTTATGGTACTATTTTCAGATTTCATTTCCATCGTCAACGTATTTATTTCGTCAAGTGCAATTGTTCGTAGAATATTACCAGTATGTCTTTAAAATAAAAATACGTTACAAACATTACAAAATTTAGAATTAATAAAATTTATGTTGTGAACAAACATTTAACGGAGAAGGTTTATTACGGCATCTTCGGTTTGTTACGGGAATAATTACTGTTTCTGAAACATTCTCATAAATTACTATATAAATTGCTGAATTAAATTGTTGAAAAGTTAGACGCGAAAATAAGTTGTTACAGGTTTATTGAGGCCAGAGGTACCTTGCTTCATTTGCTTTTCTTAATGTATACATTTTACATGTATACATTTTCTTTCTAACACATTTGCACCCGGACCTTTTCGACCCAATACTAGAAATAAACATAACAGTCAGCAAGTAAAGATTCGTATTAAAAAAATAATAACCTGCCTGGTTATTGTATAAGTTTTTTCATATAAAACAATTATTCAATATAACAAGAGTTACATGGTCAAAACTAGGTAATTGCGCTATACGATTTACAGTCAATCATTTGGTGCGAAAAAAATTGACACACGACCGATGTTAACGAGCTCTCCGGCAATACTGAAAATGACCGACCAGCGCATCGCGTTATGTAGTAATTTGGCAGTTATAATTACGTTTATATAAAATTTTATAATTAACTATTTTAAAAAAAGTATAAAATTTTGATTTCTAATGAACTTTACGTGATAATGTTAATGAATACACCATTAAATATAATATAACAGTTTAACAATTGTAAATTTTACGTGATAATATTAATGTATTATACAATTAAATTAAACTACGTGATGTAGTATTATTTCTACTTTCTTTAAGTTCTTTACTACGACCTAGGTTTCGTTGTATTACAACATCTTCAGGTGGGCTATTAGCAAATTTTCTTTGCACTTGAAGGTGTCGTAATACAACGAAACCTAGGTCGTGGTAAAGAACTTAAAGAAAGTAGAAATAATACTACATCACGTAGTTTCATTTAATTGTGAATAATGAATTTCTACAAAATTAACGCCAAATATATTCAATAGTTAATGTAACAAGAAGAAATTTACACTTAATAATTTTGTGGTTTTAAATGAAATTTTTTTTTCTAGATATTCCATACATGTTTCAACATTCCAAGGCCACTATGAAATAAACTACTATTTATGATATTATTATTATATAGTTTTCATTCCATTCACTTACGTACAGTAATTCGATTCATGAGCTTGATAAAGTGCCGTCGTGCATTTAATGAAAAACTTGCTTCGGAGTTTTGGCTTTATTTAAATAGGCGAGAAAAGATTGCAAAAAGCGAGACGGCTATTGACTATACTAATAATTATTTTTCACCATTCAATAAGTCAAAATTGTCGAAGTCTTTCAGTTTTATAGAATAAGAACACTAAAGTTAGCCATTTAATACAAAAATCACAGTTGAAACGTCTTATGCGTCTCAATTTTCTTATTTTTACAAGGCTTACTTAAAACTGTGTACAATAGAAATATAACTCATGTTTATACACTCATTGTAGAAATGCACCAAGTATAAACACACACAAAATATAAAGGTCGAGCTGGTAAGAGCACAAACCACCACCAATCAGCTAAAGTGTCCCGAATTTAAGGAATGGAAATAAACAAATGTTAAACTACCTGCATTTTTTGTAATATTTTCTCTCTATTGATCCATATATCAAACTCTAGTAACGTGCGGTTTACCTACGTTTGTTTTGCCTTTAACTGTTTTTATGCATGAAAAAATCTCAGAATGGACTTAGTGTCTTGACAATGTGTCACACGAAGTAAACTTTCATCTCGACATTCACACTGAATGTGTTAAGCAAAAATATATATTTCAACAATATTCACTTCTAACTATATGTTCTTAAATGCCAATATCTATGTGATATTGGGCCAACAAGACTTTATAATGTTTCTTTTATAAGTGTAACATACTAATAAACCAAATATATTCTCATTGATTAATAACAACTTGGAATATATCTATCATTTATTTTACCTTCTATTTTTCTGACGATATCAATTTGGAGGGCAACCTTTTCGAAACGCTGACCACTCCATAAACACATAATTTAAAGCACTTACGTACATTTAAACATGTGGACTCCGGGTATTGCCAATAATTGTAGTCTCGCGAGGTGTAGATAATTTCTTATTACAGTGTTATTTAAAAAGATCCTGTATCTGTAAATAGCAAAATTTTTGTTTTGTCTCGATCACAGTTCAAATAGCCATAGCACTGGGTTACAATGTCTAAGAATTGTTGTTTCGCAGTTTCTCTATCGACTGATTTTATTCATTTTCTAGAGAAGCTGTTTTTTTAAACATAGCTTTATTTCAAAATGGTGTCTGGGTGACATTAAATTTACGAATTTCTTTTTTTAAGCATACTTCTTATACCTATCATTTGTTTGTTTTTACAACAATATTTCTTAAAACGTGGATCGAAAATTTTATGTTAATGCGGTCTATATATATACATATATATATATATATATATATATATATATATATATATATATATATATATATATATATATACAAGAAAGAAAAAAAATAAAATGAAATCAAATTAGGGGCGGTTTGAAAAGATTGTCAGAGTCAATTTTTACAAAATGTTTTAAACATCGATTTGGTGGACCATCAAAGTTGGCATTTATATACTCATCTTGAAACTAAGTCGACCTGAAAACTGCTATATTACATGGGAAGCTAGAAAATTCAATTTAGTTAGGAAGGAAGAAAATTCAATTTAGTTTACAATGAAAAGGTTTAAAATAAACCTTTTCATTGTATTTATGTTAGTAATATAATACGAATATATGCATGATTAATACAATTATATCTTTATGGATTTTTGTTTTTTGTAAAAAACACGCTGCTCCATGGTTTGTTTAAAATATGTATGTTACACTGCAAAATAATACCAACATTTATTTGTAAAGAAAATACCAAGTCACGATGTTTTTTTGTTTCATTATTATTCCACTAAATATCTGGCATACGTATCTTATGTAAGGATGGAATATGGGAATTGAACATATGAGGATTGAACGTCACCTGTGTCAAATTGTAATTGACTCATTGCAGCTTATTTCACTCCAATATAATATAAAATAAATACATGTATGGATAGCACATACGGGTACGGACTTCATACCTGCACAATATCGAACATTTTTGTCAAATGTTTTGAGTTTTGTGTGATCAACAGCAAGGGTTGTCTATTTTTTTTCTCCAAATTTCACAATTCGTATTTAGTAAAATAATGGTATAATAATGATATTTAAATTTTTTGTTGTTGTGACTGTTTCTTAATATAATGTAATGATTACAATAAAACGTTTAATAACCTTATGGGTATGTTACGATGAATATTTTGGATAGTAATCAACTAAATAAATATATATTTGTGCCAACCATACTTTAAATGTCAGATTGGTTTGTTTACAAACATTATTTTTGGAATGGAATGGAATATAGATAGATACGGAATCCTCGTATTGCGAATTCTTGTGAGAATATAAGTTTACTTATTTCTGGAGTACGAACTCTGAATATAATGACACCTATTGCGAAAACTTCAATTAGATGAAAAGAATTTGGGACTCGATACATTTTCTATTTTAGATTCCTGAGATGAGTTTCTTGACTAGTTCGTTAATAGAACCAGTCTACGCCATTAACCTAATGGATACCCGAGTTTCTGTGTATGGACTATAAATGTTATTACTTGTCATTATGCGCGTCGTTATACTTGTCCTCGTCCGTCGCGTTCCTGTCCAGTATAGTAAATATCCATATTACATAACACACACACTCAAAACTGAAACATGTTAAAATAATACATCGACTGTTTTTTTCATTACGTGGCATTTTACGCGAGTACAATAGATATGCTATAAACAGAAACAGTCGTAATTGCGTTTGACTAATGATTATACTTCATTTCAACAAAAAAATCAATACTACTTTCATAACTCCCATCAATTGTGAACATACACTAAATATAGACAGTCCTTCGTACTGGCTCGTCAGTCAAGTCAAAATATATATTGTAACGAGTCGACAAATATTTCCTTCATGTAAAACAGTTTTCATTGGTATTAATTGTACAATCAAAGGAAATAAAATGTTTTACCAAGACACGGGGAAACATTTGAGGAGTATTGAAATATTTGTAGGATTAAGGAGGAACTTAGAAATAGAACAGAAACAAAGGTTTCCAAAATCTCTATGTGCTGCGTTAATGAATTTTGTATATCCAATATACCCCATTGTCGTTATAACAGGGATGTTGTTGTTTAATACTTTTCTTGATTACTCTGTTCACAGAAACAATGTAATTCAGTTCGCGCGTTCTGTTAAGATCTTCATTTTAAGCAAAACATTATTTTTAATTCTGTTTAAAAATACATTCATGAAAAGGAATACCATGAATAAATTTATTTCCGAAATGAATGCCGTTGATCGATATTTGGAGCCAGCACTTGCACAACAAATTAATAAAGAAACGCTGAATCGGAACCGGCTGGCGTCATTCATTATTGTGTTATTACATTTGGTCATACTATTCTGTTCTTCCATAATCTACCTAAAAGCACATATAATTCAAGTAATAATGTTCAACATTTTATCGTTGTTTGGTACTGTCGAGAGTGCGTCATTCACATTTTACCTCAGAGATGTTATGAGAAGAATAGAATACGGAAATAGACAATTGTATTTTTGGCTAGATGCACACCGCCATCCAACTGTTAATAAAAATGATAACCAAAATGAACAAGTAATATTTTTTGAAGAAGATATATCCATTAGAATTGATGCCATTCTTCAGCTGTACTCAAAAATAATTGATGCGTGTTTAATTTTGAATGAAATATTCCATTTATCGGTAAGTAATATTTTAATATTAATATTCAATTGATGTGATATAAAGTGAACAGAGTGATGCTATGATAACAAATCAAGTATGAAAAAAGATGATTAATTAATTGAAAGCAGAATCAGATACTAATCTGATTGTTTTTCAGGGAAGAATGAAGATTAATTGCCAATGAATTATATATATATATATATATATATATATATATATATATATATATATATATATATATATATATATATATATTTATAGATATATATAGTGTCGGGCAAAGAAAGACGTTATTCTGTGACTGAAAAAAAGTTTATTGTCGTTAAAATAAAAAGTAAAAGATTACTTTTTTTCGGAAAATTGGAAATAATTTTCTAAAATATTTGTCATCTTTTTCGTACACACGATATTTGCACACTTTGTTCAGCGTCGCTCGCGGAAATAACCCACGAATACCTGCGCTGTCTGCGCAGGTATGCGGCCATTTCCATTGCGGATAAACGCCAAACTCTGGGCAAGTATTGGGTAACACACCGAATACTTATAAAAATACAAAACGAATTATATATAATTTTTTTGCACTCAATTAGAAAAGGACGTGTTTTACATTTTATTTTAACAATAAGTTATTCCATTATAGCCAACGAATAGCGTCTTTCTTTGTTCAACATCCATTCCCGGACATCACGTATATATCCGATATATGCTATGTAAATATCGGAACTTTTTTATTTCTGGATAAACAAAATTATCAGATTTATTTTAACATTTATTTTCATTTGACTTTTGACCATCTTAGAGTATAAAGAGAAGATTTTTTTTTGGTAATCAAGAAATATATTTTCTGATGTTTTTTATATTTTCAAAATCTTATTTAATCAATAAATTTTACAATGAAAACTTTCCTCAATAAATAAGAAAACTGTTTTAGAAAAGCAACGGAGGACCGACTATTTCTTTCAACTGTTTCTTCTTTAATTGGGCTTCTTCCAGCAGAACTTTTAAAACAATGTCCGAGGAGGTGGCCTCAGTCGTCCATCCTGAACACGGATCGTTTTCGATCGAATCTCTACCTCGTTTGAAGAGGTTGAGCTACTTATAAATCATGATTTTACAAGGGCAATAGGCCCTGTAAACTGTTCACATCTCATTTAATGCAACTTTTGGTGTT
Source organism: Druceiella hillmani (assembly GCA_039881145.1). NCBI lineage: Eukaryota > Metazoa > Arthropoda > Insecta > Lepidoptera > Hepialidae > Druceiella > Druceiella hillmani. The sequence goes on from JAYKKI010000161.1 coordinate 32,368, forward strand.
TCCCTTGCTTTGTCAGGGACTTGATGACAGTTCGAAATTCAATTTCCCCGTTACCGATGATTTCTTCCAGAATGAATTGTTTATAGATGGCAGCTCAGAAATGAATGGCACAATTAAACTAAAACTTGGTATATAAACTTGTAATGAGACTCAAATTAGCGACTATGTGCGTGAGTAAATCCCATCTCTCGCCATCCCCTCTGTTCCGTGAACTTTTTAATCTACCCTCATATCTGGAAGAATGTCTGCGGTTATATGATGCAAGCAAGAACAGCTTAAAGTTATTTCCCAGTCTTAGGCGATCTCTACTAGGTTATTATCAGTTCATAAAATTATTAATATTTCTGCTTATGTGGAACATAAAATGAACTTCTGATCGAAGGAAATAAAATATAATATACTATTAATTAATTTACATCATTGACAAATTTTAAATTTAAAATTAATATTAATGGTTTTAAAATATGAAAAATTTGTGACAAGGGTTTATAAAGCAGAAATATGTGTTTAAAAGTAATTTTTTGTTTCAGATTCTGTTCATATTTATACATAGTTTTGGAACTATATTTGAAATTTACACTAGCTTGGTTAATATGCAAGGTTCACAGGTAAACTATACTTATTAAAAACATTATAGGTTTTCAGAAAGTCCATTTCTTGCTTAGTTTATTCTTATACCAAAATAATGGTTTCAGGCCGGAATTCAAACACTTTTAGTCTCGACTGTGTGGACTATTCAGCGGCTTCTCTATTTATCTGTAATTTGTTTTACTTGTGAAAAATTAAATCAAAGCCTCCGGGCAGCACGTACGCTCGCCATAAAGTTGCTGGTGCATGACCAATTGTGTAAGTAAAAATCTGTCGCCATTTAAAAAATTACAGATATACTGTGTAGCGACAGACAGCTACACAGGCTTGTTAATATTATAATGATAAATGTAAAGGTCATAGAATTCTAACTTAGTCGTTCAAGGATAGAGAGAGAGAATAGGTTGGGCAGGTTAGTTTTCGATGTCAATACTTCATTTGCCACTCAAGTTGCTTGAGGACCCCAGGAAGGGCTGAAGAAAATAATTAAAAAAACAAGTATTTTTTTTTTGTTTTCTTTTGTTTTTAAATTTCATAATTTAACTTAAATACACATTTTTAAAGCATATTGCTTCTAGCTTCCTCTCAAACAGAATATTTTTTAAATAATTTGAAGATATGCTTGCGTATTATCTTTTTTTGATAGTGTTTATTCTTTATGATTCTTGGTTTATTTTAAATTTTTTCTGCGTCTTTTTAATTCAACATTATTATAGCTTTACTTTGGATATAAATCTTCACAACTTTTTGAGTGCATCTGAATTGAGAATTTTTTGTCAAGTCCTACTACCTTACGAGGCCTAATTCAAGTGTGTACGTTGTTTTAAGTATTTTTACTTGTATTAAAGCATAAATATTCAGACCCGAATTTCGTCAACTGGTGCCAGCTCCGCACATTCGTTATGTATCGTTGTTATACTTGTTTATAATATTAGCTATATACTGACAGAAAATATAATCGCTTGCTTCTTTTATGTGTCTTAAACATTTACCTTTTACCTCGTAACGATAATTATAGTTTTTTCTTGTTGTGTGTAATTTGAGTTGTGTTTTTCTAGCGCTCAACTGTTCATTAAAAATAGAAGACCTTAGCTGCATGCTTTCGGTACCCGAAATAGGTGCATTCAGAGTGGCTCGTCTCTTCAAGTTGAATACATCACTGCTGCTTGACTACTTGGGTTTTTCTACCACTATTTTAGTAGTTGTATTTCAGTTTTACTTCTTGCAAAAAAATAATACAGTTTAACACAGGTATTCAAAATTACGAGAATTATAAAATAAAAAAAAATTAAAATAGTTACAATTCATCAATAGTAACATAGACAAAAGAACGACTCGACAATAGATTATGTATTCGTGCGTAGTTATTATGTCTAGAGCATTAAGTGGTGGGAAAATGCATAAAACAGGTATTTTATTAACTGTGAACTGACACGTTTTGCTGACTTCTATCAGATTTTGAATTTCATGTTCTCTAGATATTTTCTTCATTTGTAACTGATGTATTACATGTTTAACATCAATAAAGAAAAATCTCTAAGAATACCCAAAAATAAAAATGATTACAATGTAATTTTTGTAAAAATGTCCTTCACATAAAATACTTCTAAAATAAAAATGAGTTTCCCTGTCATTAATCATTAATGTTTAACATGTTTTTACTTAAATGAATGGAATGTTTCTTAATCTCATTTACGTCAAGTTCATTTATTACTGGCTTCTGGCTGCAACTTCGTTCCTATGTATTACAGTAATACAATATGTGCACACAATAAAGTACTGTATTAATTAACCCAGCCTGTAACTTATATTTGTTTCAATTTTGTTCCACATCCATTCGCGTACAGTTGTAAAATAGTGATCGATTCATATAAGAGAAAAAAATTTGTTACTTTTCCGTAAGAACCACATTTAGATTTGGGAATAGGGATGTACGAGTAGAGTATTAGCCAATAAATGGTAAAATAAAAATTACATAATTTTCCTCACAGACAATAATTATGCGGACAAGTAGAACCTGATATATATATATATATATATATATATATATATATATATATATGTGTGTGTGTGTATGTTTATATGTATATACATATATATATATATATATATATATATATATATATATATATACATATGTATACCTGCATCAAAGAATGTCCAAATGCACATGCTATAAGAAAATACACTAGAAAGAAGATAACGTTTTAAGGGCAGTGATGAAATTATATTGATTCTCATTTTCGTTTCGTGCATTGAGTGCGTGTGTGAGTTTAGTGACACGATACACAGACGATGCAAGAAAACATAACATTACAACTGAAAGCCAAGTTATCTGCGATCAAAATATCTGACAATGGATACTGTATTATTATTATTTAAAAAAACATAATTTTTAAATGTACATATGTATAAAACAATAGATAAAATAATTACAGAAACAGTATTTGTTTTGGCAATTGAATTTGTAGACCTCTATTTATGAAATGATTACTTTCATTAGAACTGTAAAAAAAAGATAGGGAAAAGATCAGGTATAAAAACTAAACCGCCGCTTCAGTTTGATGAAGAATTTCGTTGTTACTCTATTAATTATTGTGACGCAATGGTTCCGGAAAATTTTAACAAGGCTTGGCCTATGATGAATCAAAGAAACGGAAAGCAGAAATGAATCCTGAAATGGACAGACGTGTAGAAAATAATATATGGACACTTTTAACCAAATAAATAGTTAATTTGCAGTGGATATACAGAAAGAAAAGTGAAAGTGAATATAAAGCTAGGTTAATAGTCAGACGTCAACGAACTGACTGTATTGATGACACGTATTCCTTTGTTGCTAAAATGCCAACTTTAATGTTAACAACATTAAAGTTGTCCTTGTCTAATATTAACAACATTAAAGGTAACCTTGTCCTTTTGATTTGGTGCTATTGCTAACATTAAAAACAAGTTATCTGATAAATTTAAAATGAAGGACATACGTAGAGTAAAAAACTACATTGGCATTGTTATTGAATATGACTATAAACAGGATAACATTTTGAATCGTAAACGTTGTGATACTGAAAATCCAATATTGTTTGATACACCTGTGGAAATAAATTTGAAACCGAAACAATCTGATGTAAATGAGAATGTAAAGTAAAGAAATTTGACGGGCTCACTTTTGTACGTCAACTCTGATACTAAACCAAGATATTTCTTTCAATGTAAATTACTTGAAATTTTATCTGTCCTACGAGTATGAACATTATCCAAGGTGACCACCTATAATTGATTTAGAAAAATCAAAAAGCCTTGTTGAAATAGATCTCAGATTAAGTTTACATCGTTTGGCAGAGCTACTTCATGATCTCCTATTGCAGCCTAAAAACAATTTCATGATTTGGAAAATAAATGCTAATATTTCATTTGGCTATCTCATGAGCTAACACGCCTCCACCTTCAGAAGAAAGCTAATGTGTGTGTAGCTGAAGTATCTGGTCACAGGAGATGAAAAGTCGGTGGCTTATGTTAATTTTTTGCTTAAACGCTAGTGGCTAGGGGCTGGAGAAAAAGGTGTACCAACACACAAAATATAACAAAGGACGAAAAATACTTTTGAATGTATGGTGGGGAGTTAATGATCTTATACATGAAGTGATTCTTGGGAACTCCTTCCATCTAACAGTACAATTATAGAATATATTTGGCGTTAATTTTGTAGAAATTCATTATTCACAATTAAATGAAACTACGTGATGTAGTATTATTTCTACTTTCTTTAATTTCTTTACCACGACCTAGGTTTCGTTGTATTACAACATCTTCAGGTGGGATATTAGCAAAGATCTTTGCTAATATCTTTGCTGATATCCCACCTGAAGATGTTGTAATACAACGAAACCTAGGTCGTGGTAAAGAAATTAAAGAAAGTAGAAATAATACTACATCACGTAGTTTCATTTAATTGTGAGTACAATTATAACTAATATTTATTGTGATTAATTGTGAATAAACGAGCCAAGTCGCAGCTAAACTTCCTTCAAATCAAAGCAAAGTTTATTTTTTACATGACTATGCTCAACCCCACTTAGCAAACATAACAATGGAAAAAGTACTTTTACTTGGATGGAGTGTGTTACCTGACCCATCGTACTCTCCAGATCTTTCGCCATCTGATTACCATCTGTTTTGCTCTCTGCCAAATAATTTATGTGATAGAAAGTTTAAAGATTACAGTCAAATCAAACTTCACTGGTTTTTCAGCCAGTGGCCCAAAGATTTCTACAAGCAAGGAATATTAGTTCTACCTGCAAGTTGGCGGCAATATACTGTTGGTGCTTATAAAATTGGCGATTGATTTATTCACTACATATAAAATATAACATGTAATATATACCATATAACAACATATACGTATAACATACAACTTCAAAAGTTTAATTATAGAGATAGCGGGTTTGTAAGTTGCCAATCAAAATATTCGTTTTTAACACAATGTATTAAACTGAAATATTACAAGAATAATAATGCTGATATCTTACAATATTTTGTGGATGCCGTCTGAGCAGGAGATATACTGCACAGGAAGTCAACCAGAGAATTTGTTATTAGATTGTTTTTTTTTAATATTATCTTTTGGAAATCAAAAAACAAAACAATGTAACAAAGTCTTCTGCATTTGTTGAGTATATTACTTCTGCATTTGTTGAGTATATTAGTATATTAGAGTATATACTTTCGAAGCGGAAATATATTTCTGTTAGAGTAGAAGCTATAACGAATATACTTTCCGTTTTCTCTATATGATAATGTTTTCACTAAAGGGGTTTTAACAACTGGTTTATAACAATTAAGACAACTCAAAAGTAGTAGCCATTGGTAAATATGGAAATTTTACAGAAAATTCTGAAGAAACATATTGAGGTTCACAATCATTTTAAAAATGAGAATGTTAGGAAAAGAAAAATTGAAGTTGTAAATATAAATTTAGATAATAATATTGCAGATGTATTTACAAAAGAGATATGTTGTACATGAAAAAAATATAATAGGATGTATGAGAATAAAAATATAACGGGATTAAGTTATTTATAGACTTACCAAGTTAGTTGTAACAATCTAGAAGGAATAGGCGTATTAGTTATTATACTTTTATACTGGTCACTTTAGTTGGTTTTGCTATCTATAAAGCTAGTCTACTGCTGTAGTTGAAAGAAAAAATGGCAGAATGTTCCATACAAGAAAATGTGAAAATTTAATTAAGGTTTGTCTAATTAAATTAAATATATCTATGTTATTGTCTAAAAATGTTTGAACTCGTTATTCTAATACAAATGAATTAGAGGAAATAGAAACAAATGAGTTTTCCATACTTTAACCTGATATTTCTTTTTATTACGCAAATACATTTTTAGACCTAAATCTTGATGTTAACTATTAAGTCTCACAATTAAATGAAACTACGTGATGTAATATTATTTCTACTATCTTTAAGTTCTTTACCACGACCTAAGTTATTTATTCAGGAATTTTAGGATATTGTAAGTCACATTACTGCATAATGGTTTTTAAACTCATAATATATGCAGACGCTAATAACTAGCACTTAATTTTTGTCAAATAGCCTATTATTGAACTTAATGGACTAATTGACAAACTAACTGATGACATACCATTTTAATTTAAATCAATATTTTTATAACAATAATGCAAGCTTAAAGTTTTTCTTTGACTTCTTTAAGATATTAAATAAATGCAGAAATAATCATTAAATTGTGAACGCAACATTTCTATTCATTGCTATGTGTTTCTAGTAGGTCTCCCAAAATTACATCCTGTTCTTTGGAATTGTACTAGAAAAAGTATTTAATAATAGTTTTAAGCTCAGTCAATTTCTTTGATTTCAAGATTTTTCAGTAAGAAAATTTATTGTATGTATTTCCCTTCAAACGATTTTGAATAGTATATTTCATATCTAATAACTACTTTAGCTTTATCATTTGTAACATTTTGCTTTTATTAAGCTTTTACTGAGAATAATGATTTTACCAAAAGCATATAGGCGTCAGATAACATAACATTTTACCATTGGCTCTTCATCTCAATGATAAAATGAATAAATGCTTTGATTCAAATGTAAATGTACAAAAGCATATGTAAATAAACATATGTATATATTGTAACTCATAGATTTCTGAAAAACTTAAATTAAATTTACTAATAATTTCTTCATGTCAAATTGCACAGCAAATACCATTTTATTTAATTATACAATCTGCTTCCCAACTATGTCAAACAATCAATGTACACGACCAAGTCACGTGTAAATGTCGCACTCTTTAACATTTCGAGTGTAAGTAGCGTAATTACTCTACCTCAGCTGACCAAATAATGCTATCTTTATGAGAAACTGATACGTTAGAAACCGGTAAACAACGAAGCATTATCTAAGTTATCCTTGTTTGACACTTACCATGAAGTTTAAGTACTTTATATACTCTGTATTATTTGTGATGCAAAGGAACAATCCAATATGAAGATCTTCAGTTCAAATTGCAAAAGAAGCTCCGTAATATATGATCAATTGTTGCACACCTATCTAAAATAACAATTTAATTTATGTGTGTAAATATGCACTTAAAAAGCATACGGGTTGGTATCCTTTATAATTTTTTGAAAAACATTTGCCCTTCGGCTCCATCGTAACTTTGTTGAATAAATTTATTTTTACTAATCGTCAAGGGATCAAGTTCTTTCATAATTTCAACCTTTAGGTTGTAAAAATTGTCCATATACTTTGCCGTTATGTATATATCTTAAAATAATCACTAGCTGTCTGATAATAACACAGTCAGTTGATTCCTCTGCCTGAATTAACATAAATACTTTATTTTTTATTTGCATATCAATTTGATGTAAATATTTTATCTTGCAAAATATTGAAATAGAGATCATAAATATCATCTAAAATGTCATTTTTAATTATCTTGGATAAGCCCTTAAAAATTGAACTGTCAATGTAATTACTGGCATTTCAAGTCAATACCAACAATTACGCCATGCTATATACACTCGAAAAAAATACAGTTTGTTTATTCTTTTAAAACTAACAACAGCGCAAAGGTGGTAAAACTTAGCATCGTCGCACCCATGCAGCCTGACAATGTAACACATGGATCACGCAGAGTGCCACTCCAAGTATTCATAATTTCTCATACAAATCTTGTTTCATGTACCAGATTGCGTCGAACTTCTTCTTATGCACCCATTGAATTTAGTATTGAATATTGTATTTAACTTCGATTCATAGGAACGCATTGCGCTCCTATAAATTGAAGGTTCGAGAGAGAAAGAGAGGTTCCAAGAGAAATGTTAAGAAAGGAAGAATGTAAAAGGTAATTGATGTTATGTTTCTTGCTTATTAGTAATAAATAAATACAACATTTTATGAGTTTAATATATATGCTAACAACTAAATGCAAACTACCAGTGCCCCTTAGGATGAACCGCTTCTGAACTTTACCTCATAGTATTTAATTTAATTTAATTTTAACCTTCATCAGTATTAATTTATCAGTATTTAATTGTAACCTTTGAATGTACATTATTTTGTATTTCATTTAACAATGTTTAACCTTTTACCCGGCTTCGAGCAAAACTTTGCCTCCTTGAGTATTTTTATTGCTTGTACTCATATTGTAGTCTGCAGAAGATATTAGTCTGAATTTAATAAACATTTCAATTGATTGGCGGAATTTCAAACGAGAGCATTATTGTATAATATAAATGGATTTAGTAGGTTTAAGCCTGACGACAAAGTTTAAAGAACAGCAAAATTTGAGTGGTTGCAAAATTTGAGAGATAAAAGTTCAAAATTCATGACGTGTCTAAAAAATTTAAAGGAGGTTTAAAAATAATATTTTTTTGTGGAAAAATATTTTCTTGACATGCTTAAGTATCCAATTTTTGGAAATAAAAAAGAGTTTTATTTAACCAATTGAAAATTTCAAGACTTTTAAAAATATAAAAAAAAATATTGATTTTTTTTAACACTGTTTTGCCACAGCAGTTAGGTGTTTTTTTGTCAAAAATAGTTTAATATAAACGTTTGTTTATATTTTTTCAAAAATTCATGTTTTCGACTTAAATTTTAAAATAATTTTTTTTCTTCGTATAAAAACCATTTCTGTGGTAATCATAAATTAGAGGTAGAATAATTCGATTTTTCAATATCTCCATAATTTTTTAATATTGATCTACACACTACATCTGAGAATTATTGGACCATTTTGTTACACATTAATTTATAGATTCCATTAAAAATATATTACGTTATTGTCGATAACCATAGTTTATCTATTAGTATATTATATATAATATTGAATAAATCTGACCAAAAAGTGACCAAATATGAGAAATTAAATCTTTTTAACCGATGAATTTCAAAAACTCTACCTATTTTGAATAGTTGATAATATGAAAGAAGACTATTTTGAGATATATCAAAATCCAAAATGTAATTTTCTTTAGGTAAACTTAAGAAAAGTCATATATTGCTTTAATATTAATAATAGAAAACCACATACTACATTATATTTCAAGAATTCAAGAAGAGAGAATTCAATACTTTAAGAGAAATATAAATATTGTGTATCATCTTCATTTTTCGAATTATATGGAGTAACATCAAACAATTTTCAATAAAATTTCACTGACTGACAAATCTTAAAACGTCTAACAGAGAATGTCTTGCGTTTGCTATAAAGCTAATCAAAAGCAGTTTTTCTTTCACACTATTCTAATTTGTCTCCGAAAAAATATATTTTTAAGTTCTCATTTTCCATACGAGTGCAACAAGAAAGTAGAACTTTTAGTTATGAGGAAGAGATGCTTGATGATGTTGCTCTACTGAATCACAAAATGATAAATATTATGGTATTATTACAGATTTTATACCAGACATTTTTCCTGCCGATCACCTTACGATTATCATTAGATAAGTGCGTAAAAAATGTGAAATTGTAGATCGATTTTTAGGATTTATATCAAACGGAGCTCGCAAGACTGAAAACATTGAGAATACTATTTTAAATGTTTCATCTCATAATGGTCTCGATGTAATGAATTGTAACGGTCAATCATATGACAATGCATTCAGGTATGCATTCAAGTTCATTTAAAACTATTAATTTTTTGGCTGATTACGTACATTGTGCTGTATATCCATTGAACTAAGTATACATTTAGAATCTACTGGAAAAAAAATATAATGTTTAGAGTACAATTAGTTTGTTTTAATTCCGTTGGTAAGAAACTTCAGCAATTGCAAACTGTTTTATTAACTGTTGTCCAACTCTATAATTCTGTGCTTTACTCGCACAACATATAGTAAATAAACAATTTTCTCAATTTGAACAAAAAGCTAAATTGCTTTCCGGAGTTGAAAATTATTTTATACATGACAGTCATCGCAAACAAATCAATAACTCTAGTTCAAGAGTCAAGAGTGAATAAAAGAGAGCTTTATTCTTTTGGTGAAAGTCTTCGAATTAATATTTATTACCGCATTCTGGATGTTCTAAGCGTGGAGTTTATTGGATAAAAAAGTACACTTACAACTTCATAGTAACTTTGGTTTCTTTGGTAATTTATTTCTGATTAATACAGATAACATAATGGAAGGAATGGTAAAGGTAGTTACTTTAAAAAATTATTAGGAAATAATAAAAATATGCGCTCTGCTTAAGATGTAAGTCAATTTTTATGCAGTATCTATCCAAATATTGATAAGTCTATGTATACGCTTAAGTATTCCTGCAACAAATTGTTCTGGAGAAAAATTTTTTCACGCTGAAAAGGGTGAAAAACTATTTATATGGATTTATAAAGCAAAATAAACTTAATACACTTGCAGTATTGTCTGTTGAAGCTCAACTGGTGCAAGAAACATATTGTGTTTTCGCACGAACCAAAGCAAGAAAAAAATGTTAAATGTTTGATTACTTGAAAATAATTTATTTTTTAATTATGTATTATTTATTAACAATCTTATTCTAACTTTGTTTAAAAGTAATGTCATATTCATATTAAAAATCATGCTTATATTAATATTATTGTACGTATAAATAAAAATAATAGCCTTTAAGAAACAAAAAGGGTACCACGTCAAAATAGGTATATGGCGCAATTAAACCTACATCACTGTACTGTTTGGATTCCAAACAATAATTTACTACTTACCAAATAATCAATATAGTACAAATTGTTAATGTTCTCATGAAATTAATTTCTTTAGATGTTACAAACAGATCATTATAAAACTAGGTTAAAAACGGAAGCCATTAATTATTTTGGAAAAAATAACCCGACCTATTATTTATAATTGTCACCTCTTTGAATACATTGTTACATAGCACTAAAGTGAAAATATGCACATACATACACACAACAATGTATCAATTTTTATTGTGTCCGTTTATATAGATAAAATTATAGTGATTAATCTCGACACTCCATTAGTCATATGCCAATGATGTCATATACAAGTAGACAAAGACAAGTAGACAAAAAGTTATCTATGTATTTAATTAAGTTAGATATTATCTTTAACGAGAATACATTTCAGTCTATAGTAAACCATAACTTATAAAATGTCTATATTAATGTGTGTAATCTAATTCTTTGCTTTGTTGCAAGCTTGGTGCAATCTAATTATTTGCTCTGTTAAAAGCTTGGTGCAATGTAATTCTTTGCTCTGTTGCCCGTATAGCGACTTTACGTAATTCAAAGCAATATTTAGGATGGGGTGTGGTCAAGCAGGTACTCGATTTAGTGACAGCATCTCTTAAGGAAATTGGCGGTAAATTTAAATATGTACAGCGACCTCTAGTGACGGCTATGTGTCACCATGCAAGAGACGCTACGAACACTCTAGAAAACATAGACAGAAACCGCCCAATACTGAGTCTGCTTGAAACGAGTGACAGATATTTACTGCGCAAAAACATATTACACGCATTTAATATTATAAGTTTTGTATATTAATTAAGTAAAAAAGGTGTTGTAGCTATTGTTTTGTTATGTGTTCAGATCTTTGTTATTTTGTTTTATTATATATTAAGATTTTTGTTTTATTTTGTAATGGCGTGTATTGTACCGGGGTGTAATTCCTACATAGGACAAAGAACAAAAAACTGCATCATAATGAAAGCCGGTAAGTGTTATCCATTATTGCTTATTATACAACATTTCAAAAATTAATATAAATTTTAACTAACGGCGCAAAGCAATTGCGACGTTGCAGTTGTTTGTCAAAATTTAATTCGAAGAGTTGCAAAGTTTGGTTAAAACGAATTTTTACTGTTTTGTTTAAAAGAAAACTTGCACCAAAAGATGTTTTAGTTAGTTATCGACGATATTTATATAAAAAAATGGATTTTAAAGATATTACCACACAAGTTACAATTTTGTGACAAAGTTTTTTCTTGTCAGAAAACTCCGAGAAATTACTTCTGACACACAGTTGGGTGTATTCGCCGGTAGTAAATTGGTTTTCCAAATATAATTTTTTACTAAATAATGTTATGAGCAGCATTTATATTTAATCAAACTTTGTTTGTTGTAAGTTTTCTTCCAATTGAAAGAAAAGAAAAGGCGGATTGATTGAAATTATTATAACTAACTTAATGTTTTGTTTTTTTGCAGGGCAAAAGCGTGGCTGAAATTGTGTGGCAGGGAGAACTGGGCAGTTACTTGGAATGACCTCAGACGTAAACATAGAATCTGCGGACGACACTTTACTAATGAGAACTTTAAAACTTTTCAGCCTAGGAAATTATTATATAGTAATGCTACACCGAGCCAGTATTTGCCAACACCAACTGAAGAAACCAGAGCAGCAGTCGAACAACCAAGCACGAGCTCAGGCACAGTTGCGACAGGAAACTATCAGCAAGACCTTAGGGGCTTCTGTAGGAGAATGTCTAAGGTTATTTAAGTGATAATACCAAAATGTCCTTATGCACTCATTTTTTGCTTGCACAACTGAATATGTCATATAAACATCATGTATAATTTTGAAATAACACATGTCATGAATACAACTGTTATTATAATTACAGGAAGACCAACACTTAGAGGCAGCGTCTTTGGGGTCTGGATCGTTGAAGAGCGAAAAAGGCGGAAAGCTGAAGAGGTTCAGACTTATAAAGAAGATTCGTCAACAGAACAAGACGATTCAGCAGCTCAGACGGAAGTTAAGAAGATTGCGGAAACCTATGCGGCGTAGTAAGTAATATGGAAAGTATACAAATTAATAAAATAAAACAAATGTTAAAACTAATTTTATCAAAAGAATCATATATTTTATTTAAACATGAATTGAAAAATTATTTTTTTATTTATAATTATTTATTGGCCAAGTGTGGAGTTTTGACAAAAGTTTGAAAATATACTCCAACCACTAATAGATCTCGCTATAATCATGTCTGCTTTGTGTATGTTTTTGCTTGTTTTCAGTTGTTGAGGAGTTGCCAACTTTCATTTATGCAATTACCACCTAGTTGATTCCAGAGTGCTACCTGGAGACGCCTGATACTATTTACAATTGTATTTTCTATTTTATTTAAAGTTTCTTGAATTTTATTCTCATAGTAATGATATTTAAAATATATTAAATTGTATAGTATTGTTATTTTCATATTTGTCTTGTGAAATATTTTTATAATTTTAATAAATTTATGGATTAAAATTACTTTTTTCTTTGATAACGCCATCTGTGTTCAACAGAAAGTAAGAAATTACGCCATCTATGCGTATTAATAATAATTACACAAGTCTTTGGTCAGGAGAAGTGAGGCGAGGGGAAAGGGGAGTTACTTTGACTGCGTTTCGCCATGTATGAAAAAGTGTTACTCTTTTTTTATATGGGCTAGTATGGATCGTGTCCGTTCTGTATCGTATCTATTCTGTGATTTAGGTGTTCTTTTGTTTGTTTAACTTCGCACTTGGTCTGACAAGCCTAGGATTAAAAATTTTAAAAATGTTACATTTGTTACAAATAAGCATGGAACCCTTAATTATTCTTGTAATTCAATTAGTACTAATAGCTAAGTAGGGTGTGGGCGATTTTTAAATATTGCATAGAATATATAAAAGATATAACACATTATCTTTTAAAATATATTTTAGGTCAAAGGTATCCATTAAAAGTAATAATTTTATTCAGAAATAAAATTTTATACAGATAACAATTGATGTTGCTAAAATTTATGTACCATTTTTTGAGTTCTAAAATTAAGGACTTTCATTAAATTAGTGCTTCATTTGTATGGATCACCAAAATGGTAATCTATTTGAAATACTCAAATTATTAATTTTTTTTTCATTTTTTTTACTTTTTTCAACTTTTTTAACTTTTTTCATTTTTTCAACTTTTTTCATATTTTTATTTTTTTAGGTTATATTAGGTTAGGTTGGATTTTTTTTACTTTTTAATTTTTTTTACTTTTCTTCATTTTTTTTACTTTTTTCAACTTTTTTCATTTTTGTTTACTTTTTTCAACTTCTTTTCATTTTTTAAATTTTTTTCACTTTTTTCAACTTTTTTCATTTTTTTAGGTTAGCAAAAACAAATCTAACCTCTCAAAATCTTTTGACGTTTGATACGAAAGCTAACAGCGACTTCTATGTAACTTATCATAGATAATGCGGCAGAGTTTAAATGAAAGGATACCTATAGGTTTTCTTTACATATATATACATAGACATATACATATACATACACATACACATGCATATGCGTATGGCATTTTTGAAATGTATTTGGTAATTGTCGTCGCAGTGGTGTGTTGGGCTGTTAACTAGTCATAGGGCGACGGGGACGCGGGTTCGATTCCCGGTCTCTTGTTGGACCGATGTTATGGTTTTTTTTCACTTTCTAAGGAAACTTTCTTTAAAATGAATTATAATAATACATTTAATCACGACCGTAAATTATTTTAGATAGATGCGTCACTTTTAATGAATAACCTACCTTTTCAGGCAATACGCGATACGTAATGAATTAGTGTCGCAAAAGAAAAATGCAATACTTACGTTAATCGAAATTTTGTTAGTGTATGCAAAATGTGCCAGTTGCAAATATGAAAAAAAGAAAAAAAGTAATGAATTAAAGACGTAAACGTATTTGAAACATATCGGTCGGTGTCACTGATCATTTTACTTAGGCATTATCGAAAGCGTTTTTTTTGTTTTTTAATTATTTGTGATTTTTCTAAATGTATCCTAAGTGTTCGCTTTATTTTATTTAGTTTAATTGATTTACATTCTTTCTTTTGTGCGCGTTAAGTGTTTGACGTCCGATGTTCAATTCGTCGTCTGTCAAATGAAGTGATTGAATCTTTCAGAACCGAGTGTAAATATGGCCAGTTACTAAATATATTTACATTGCGGTTTTAGAAACTGATAATACCAAAATAATATTATCGTGTCGGTATTATCGCATATATGTAAGTACCTTATAAGTTACGTTAGGTTAGGTCATGTTATGTTATGTTATGTTATGTTATGTTATGTTATGTTATGTTATGTTATGTTATGTTATGTTATGTTATGTTATGTTATGTTATGTTATGTTATGTTATGTTATGTTATGTTATGTTATGTTATGTTATGTTATGTTATGTTATGTTATGTTATGTTATGTTATATTTTGTTATGTTGGGTTATGTTATTTTACGTTAGCTTTGTTTCGGTTCGGTTCGGTAACATAGCCTAATCTAACTGTTAGGTTAGACTAGGTTGCGTTGCGTCGCGTCGCGTTAGGTTGCGCTGCGTTGCGTTGCCCTGCGCTGCGTTGTGTTATGTTTTTTTTAATGTTTTGTTATGTTATGCTATCTTATGTTAAGTTTTGTTACGTTACGTTACGTTATGTTTTGCTTTGCTTTGCTTTTGCTTTTGCCTTGCTTTGCTTTGTTCATTTCTGTCTTGTTCTGTATTTTTCTGTATTGTTCTGTTTTGTTTTGCTTTGTTTTGTTATGTTATGATTTGTTAAGTTATTTTTTTTTGTTATTGCATGTTTTGTTATTTTTTGTTACGTTATGTTATGTTCCGTTGTGTTGCGTTGCGTTGCGGTGCGTTGCCTTATGTTTTATTTTGTTATATTTTTATTAGTTTGCTACCTTTCGTGTTTGTGTTTCGTCCTTCTTCCGTGTTGTGTTGTGCTGTGTTTTGTCGCATCGTTTCGTGCCGTGTTGTGTTGTGTTAAGTTTTTGTTAGGTTCTTTTTTTATGGTAGAACATTTTAGGGCATGTTACGTTAGGTAGGTGTGTTTTTGCTTATTCAGGCTGTGTGTTTATTAGGTTAGGGTGTGTTTTTGTTATGTTACGCTGTATTTTGCTTACATTAGGGAGTGTTTTTGTCATGTAAGGTTGCGTTTTTTTATTATAGAATCTATTTTGTTTGGCTCATTGTGTATTTTTCTTATTCGGTGTTTTCGTACGTTTCTGTTAGTTTAGGCTGTGTTTTGCTTATGTTAGGATTTATTTTTGTTACGTTAGGCTGCGTTTTTTTTATGTTAAGCTCTGTTTTGCTCGGGTTAGGGTTTATTTTCCGTTTTGTTTCGTAAGAATGTTTTTCTTTTTAGGTTTGGCCGTGTTTTAGTTAATGTTTGTTACTTTACGCTGTAATTTGCCTACGTTAGGGTGCATTTTTGTTATATTAGGCCGTTTTTTTATGTTAGGCTCTGTTCTGCTTAGGTTAGCGTTTATTTTTGTTTTGTCAGGCCGCATTACGGTTACGTTGGGTCATTTTTTTGTTAAGTTAAGCGGGTCTTTGTTAAATCGGGCTGGGTTTTGGTTACGCTCTGCTGTATTTGGCCTAGGTAAGGCTATGTTTTGGTCAGCTTATACTATGTTTCCGTCACGTTACACTCCGTTTTGATGTGTCTAGGCCAAGTTTTGGTTAGCTTGGGCCAGGTTTTGGTTTTTTTTATGTTTTGGTTGGCCTAGGTCAAGTTTTTTGTTGCGTTATATTGGGTTTGTTAGTATGGTTTGGTCCTCAACGCCAAGTGGACCGACGAAAGACGCGTCGAGTGGAAGCCGTATCAAACGCGGAGCTTATACGTGGGAGAAAAGACGATGAGCGCGGCGAGACCGTTTCGAGTGCGGGCGGGGTCGAGGTTCTTGTGTTTTGTATTTGTCAATACGCATACCTTTATACTCCGCTGCCGCTTTGTGACGAGCCTCGCTTCGCGGTCCATTCAGGGGGAGAGGGGGGTGATGGGATGGTGTGATGAGGTGGGTGGTGGTGTGGTGGTGGTTTGCCGGAGGCGTGTGTATCGTCTCCTGAATCAATTCGCCGCCGTAGCCGCCGCCGGCTCTTCTTCTCTCCGGAAAGGACACAATCATCATCGTCGGCTCGCCCGGAGCGCACCGCGAGGCTTTCGACGCGATATTTCTATCGGGGTCGAGATGTGATAAGTTTGATAAAGTTTTTTTTTAATCTTCTCTAGACCGATGCATTCGCTCTCCGCTTCCGAGCGAATTGACAGAGTTTACGACTTCGTCCGAACATATACGTTCAACAACGTATAGCATTGTGAACGCACAGACGAGTTGTGAACGTTAAATGTTGGCGCCGAAAACTTCGATTTCGGAGGCGCGAAGCCCTTTCCTCTCCGCCGCACTGGGCGGCTGTAGAGACAGACCCCCCAACGCTCCGCGGAGAGGGGATAGGGAGGTTGTGAAGGGCGACGCGCGCGTCGACTTAAATACCACCTACGCGCAATAAAAGGCGCACGCGCTGCGCGCGTTACGCTCCTCGCCGTCTCGCGGACCGTCTCTCGGTTCGTCGGGCGGCGCATGGCTGAACGACGACGCGTCGGGAGAAATGTCTCTCTATATTTCTCTCACGTTTAGACGAGATAGCTCCCTGGTTGATCCTGCCAGTAGATATATGCTTGTCTCAAAGACTAAGCCATGCATGTCTCAGTGCAAGCCGTATTAAGGCGATACCGCGAATGGCTCAATATATCAGTTTTGGTTCCTTAGATCTTACTCAGTTACTTGGATAACTGTGGCAATTCTAGAGCTAATACATGCAATCAGAGCTCTCACCAGTGATGGAAAGAGTGCTTTTATCAGATCAAAACCAATCAACGGAGGCGGCCTCGGTCGCCGAAGTCGTTTCTTTTGATGAGTCTGGATAACTTTTGCCGATCGCACGGTCCAGTACCGGCGACGCATCTTTCAAATGTCTGCCTTATCAACTTTCGATGGTAGTTTCTGCGACTACCATGGTTGTCACGGGTAACGGGCAATCAGGATTCGATTTCGGAGAGGGAGCATGAGAAACGGCTACCACATCCAAGGAAGGCAGCAGGCGCGCAAATTACCCACTCCCGGCACGGGGAGGTAGTGACGAAAAATAACGATGCGGGACTCTTTCGAGGCCTCGTAATCGGAATGAGAACACTTTAAATATTTTAACGAGTATCAATTGGAGGGCAAGTCTGGTGCCAGGAGCCGCGGTAATTCCAGCTCCAATAGCGTATACTAAAATTGTTGCGGTTAAAAAGCTCGTAGTTGCATTTGTGCGCCGCGCTGTCGGTTCACGACGTCAGTGGTGAGTCTGACACGTCTGCGGAGCATATCGTCGGTGAGCTTTCGGTAAAACGGAAGTTCAATATCAAAAATCCTATCGCGGTGCTCTTCGTTGAGTGTCGAGGTGGGCCGACAATTTTACTTTGAACAAATTAGAGTACTTAAAGCGGGCTCAAAATGCTGCTTGAATATTGAGTGCATGGAATAATGGAATACGACCTCGGTTCTATTTTGATGGTTTTCAGAACTCCGAGGTAATGATTAATAGGGATAACTGGGGGCATTCGTATTGCGACGTTAGAGGTGAAATTCTTGGATCGTCGCAAGACGAACATCAGCGAAGGCATTTGCCAAAGGTGTTTTCATCAATCAAGAACGAAAGTCAGAGGTTCGAAGGCGATTAGATACCGCCCTAGTTCTGACCATAAATATGTCGATTAGCGATCCGCCAATGTTACTACAATGGCTCGGCGGGCGGCTTCCGGGAAACCAAAATTTTTGGACTCCGGGGGGGGAGTATGGTTGCAAAGCTCAAAGGAATTGACAGAAGGGCACCACCAGGAGTGGAGCCTGCGGCTTAATTTGACTCAACACGGGAAATCTCACCAGGCCCGGACACCGGAAGGATTGATAGATCTTTCTTGATTCGGTGGTGCATGGCCGTTCTTAGTTGGTGGAGCGATTTGTCTGGTTAATTCCGGTAACGAACGAGACTCTAGCCTGCTAAATAGGCGTCGTCATTTTGGTACGCGCGATCAGCATGTTCTCCCTGGCCTAGAGGCCCGGGCAACCCGCTGAAACTCCTTCGTGCTGGGGATTGGGGTTTGCAATTATCCCCCATAAACGAGGAATTCCTAGTAAGCGCGGGTCATAAGCTCGCGTTGATTACGTCCCTGCCCTTTGTACATACCGCCTGTCGCTACTATTGAATGATTTAGTGAGGTCTTCGGACCGACACGCGGTGGCTTCGCGGCCGTCGGCTTTGCTGGGAAGTTGACCAAACTTGATCATTTAGAGGAAGTAAAAGTCGTAACAAGGTTTCCGTAGGGGAACTTGCGGAAGGATCATTAACGGAACTCGCGCTCGTTTGTCGGCGTCGACAAAACGTGTCGAGACGGAATAATCGTATCCGAAAAAACAGCGGCGGGGCGCCGCGCGCGTGTGTGTGTGTATGTGTCGACAACACACACCAACTTCGCTTAGATGGGCGTCAAATCCCGGCCCGGAGCGAGGCAAACGCGCGCGCGCCCATCCCTTAAAACAATCAAATACCAGTGGACAATTTTTGTATTACCATCAATGCGGGGGTAATAAAATGCACATTGTGCGCAGAGCCGACGGGAGCACCGCGCTCTCGGAACTAAGTCACAATCGATTGTTGTGAGTTTTTGTCTCGATCGCGCGGGGCGAAAGTCGGCTTTTTTTTTTAATACAACAAAAAAAAATTTACTTGAGAAACGTGAGGGGGAAGAACGACGAAAGCCGCGCCTCTCCCCACACCGCCACAATGATTACCCTGAACGGTGGATCACTTAGCTCGCGGGTCGATGAAGAACGCAGTTAACTGCGCGTCATAGTGTGAACTGTAGGACACTTTTGAACATCGACATTTCGAACGCACATTGCGGTCCGTGGAGACATATCCTGGACCACTCCTGTCTGAGGGCCAGCTGTAATGAACCGAAGCCACACTGCCGTACGCGGGCACGCTCGCTCGGCGTCCGACCGTTCGGTCGGTCGTCCGAATCGGCTCGTCGGCGTCACTGCGGCGTCGCCGCGTCGCCGTCGGATATCGCGTCTGCCTCGATCTTATTGTTGGCCTCAGATCAGGGAGGATCACCCGCCGAATTTAAGCATATTAGTAAGCGGAGGAAAATAAACTAAATAGGATTTCCTTAGTAGCGGCGAGCGAACAGGAAAGAGCCCAGCACTGAATCCCTCGGTCGTAACGGTCGACGGGAGATGTGGTGTTCGGGAGGTTCAGCATTCTTGCGGTCGCGCTTCCTGTCCAAGTTCGTCTTGAACGGGGCCCATTTCCCGTAGAGGGTGCCAGGCCCGTAGCGACGGCCGCCGGCCTCGAGATGGCCCTAAGTGGGTGGTAAACTCCATCTAAGGTTAAATATGACCGCGAGACCGATAGCAAACAAGTACCGTGAGGGAAAGTTGGAAAGAACTTTGAAGAGAGAGTTCAAGAGTACTTGCAACCGTTCAGGGGTAAACCTGCGAAACTCGAATGAACGAACGGAGAGATTCATCGTCACTCCGCGGAGCGGCGGGAGCGGTGCGATGTTGCCCGTGCGCTTGCGCTCCGGCGGCACGTCCGCCTTCGCCGGCGCCCGTGGACGGCGTGCACTTCTCTCTCAGTAAGACATCGCGACCCGTTCGGTGTCGGCCTAAGCGCGCCCTGGAGTCCGCCCGTCGCGTTTCGGCGCGGCGTTCGGATGCCGACCGGCAGCCGGACGGTAGAACATACGAATCGCGCACGCGCTTGTGCGCGTCCGGCCCGACGCAAGGTCGCGCCGCCGTCGACCTCCTGCCCGAGTGCGGTGGTCGGCCCGATGCGCCTGTTATGTCGCAGCCGTGCAGTCTCTGACCGTGCGCGTCTCGGTCGGCAATTGTTTGTTTCGGGCACTCGCAGGACCCGT
Organism: Druceiella hillmani; assembly: GCA_039881145.1. Lineage (NCBI taxonomy): Eukaryota > Metazoa > Arthropoda > Insecta > Lepidoptera > Hepialidae > Druceiella > Druceiella hillmani. The sequence goes on from JAYKKI010000161.1 coordinate 53,189, forward strand.
CTTGAAACACGGACCAAGGAGTCTAGCATGTTTGCGAGTCATTGAGACATCACAAACTAAACTTAAAAGCGTAACGAAAGTGAAGGCGCGCGCTCGGGGAAGATGGAGGCCGGTCCGTCACGGTCGGCCTCTCGTACTCCCGAAGCGTCTCGTTTGCAATCCGTCAATGTAGGCGCGCTCAGAGCACAGATGCTGGGACCCGAAAGATGGTGAACTATGCCTGGTCAGGTCGAAGTCAGGGGAAACCCTGATGGAGGACCGTAGCGATTCTGACGTGCAAATCGATCGTCGGAATTGGGTATAGGGGCGAAAGACTAATCGAACCATCTAGTAGCTGGTTCCGTCCGAAGTTTCCCTCAGGATAGCTGGCGTTAGTGTTGAGTGTCATTAGGTAAAGCGAATGATTAGAGGCATTGAGGCCGAAACGACCTCAATCTATTCTCAAACTTTAAATGGGTGAGAACTCCCACTTGCTCGAACGATGAAGCCGGAGCGTCTGATGATAGTGCCAAGTGGGCCAATTTTGGTAAGCAGAACTGGCGCTGTGGGATGAATCAAACGTAGTGTTAAGGCGCCTAAAAAACGCTCATGGGACACCATGAAAGGCGTTGGTCGCTCAAGATAGAAGGACGGTGGCCATGGAAGTCGGAATCCGCTAAGGAGTGTGTAACAACTCACCTGCCGAAGCAACCAGCCCTGAAAATGGATGGCGCTGAAGCGTTTTGCCTATACTCTACCGCTACGGTCACGTTGGGCGCGCGCCTCAAAGGCGCCGCGTCATTAGGCCGTAACGAGTAGGACGAGCGCGGCGGAGAGCGCAGAAGGGTCTGGGCGTGAGCACGCTTGGAGCCTCCGTCGGTGCAGATCTTGGTGGTAGCAACAAATACTCCAGCGAGGCCCTGGAGGACTGACGTGGAGAAGGGTTTCGCGTGAACAGTAGTTGCTCGCGAGTCAGTCGATCCTAAGCTCAAGGAGAGATCTTATGTCGATGCGGCGTGTTATATGTATATGTATATATAATGTATATTACGCCCGTTGAGCGAAAGGGAATCCGGTTCCTATTCCGGAACCCGGCAACGGAACCGTTTCAATATTCGTTCCCTCGTTTTTTAAGCGAGTGTTCGACGGGGCAACCCAAAGTGGCCTGAAGACGCCGCCGAGAGGTCCGGGAAGAGTTGTCTTTTCTGCCTGAGCGTTCGAGTTCCATGGAATCCTATAGAAGGGAGATATGGTTCGGTACGCGAAGAGCATCGCATTTGCGGCGATGTCTGGATTCTCTCTGCGGACCTTGAAAATTCAGGTGAGGGATGTACGTGGAGATGTCGCGCCAGTTCGTACCCATATCCGCAGCAGGTCTCCAAGGTGAAGAGCCTCTAATCGATGGAATAATGTAGGTAAGGGAAGTCGGCAAATTGGATTGGTTAGGTTAGGTTAGGTTAGGTTAGGTTGGGTTTTTTTATGTTTTTTTTAATATTTTTAATTTTTTTTTACATTTTCATTTTTTTTACTTTTTTCAAATTTTTTTTCACTTTTTTCAACTTTTTTCACTTTTTTCAAGTTTTTTTTTATTTTTTTCACTTTTTTCAACTTTTTTCATTTTTTTAGGTTAGATTAATTTAGGTTAGGTTAGATTAGGGTTTTTGACAATTTTAGTCATTTTTAGTCATTTTTGGACATATTTTGACGTATTTTGACGTTTTTAGACGGTTTTTGACATTTTTTCATTTTTTTTCATTTTTTATATTTTTTTAAATTTTTTTTTTCGTTTTTTATTATTGCATTCGATTAAGCTAATTTTAGTTAGATTTTTACCGTTTTTTTTTTTTTTGCCCCCCTCTCCCCAATTATTACCCCCGCCTCCCTCCCTCTCTCTCCCCCCTTCCCTCTCCTCCCCCTCCCCCCTTTTCCCCCTCCCCCCTTTTCCCCCTCCCACCTTTTCCCCCTCCCCCCTTTTCCCCCTCCCCCCTTTTCCCCCTCCCCCCTTTTCCCCCTCCCCCATTTTCCCCCTCCCCCATTTTCCCCACTCGCCCACAGTCTAAGCTAACCTCACTCTGAGTCACGTGGGCCACTCTGAATCACTTGGGCCACTTTGAGTCACTTGGGCCACTCTGAGTCACTTGGGCCACTCTGAGTCACTTGGGCCACTCTGAGTCACTTGGGCCACTCTGAGTCACTTGGGCCACTCTGAGTCACTTGGGCCACTTTTTTGCCCCATTTACCCCATTGTTTACCCCCTCTTCACTGCCCTCCCTCTCCTCCTTTCCCATTTCCCCCTCCCCTTTTTCACCTCTTGCCCACTTTGCTTTTCGTACTTTGTGACAAATTGTAACACATTGGGACACTGTGTCACTTTTTTCAACTTTTTATAACTTTTTCAACTCTTCATTTTTTAGATTAGGTTTTTTGATATTTTTAGACATTTTAACACATTTTAACGTCTTTTGAACGTTTAGGTTAGGTAAGACTAGGTTAGGTTAGGTTAGGCTCACTGCAAAAGGGTAAGCCAATCTACACTAACATAATCTGACCTAACCTAACCTAACCCAACATAATTTAACCTAACATAACCTAACTTAACATAAACTGACCTAGCCTAGACTAATCGAAGCTAAGGAAAACTCAAAAGTCAAAAATGGTAAAAATTATTTGAATAGGCACAAAATTGTGGAAAATTGCACAAAATCAGAAAAAATGGTGAAATCGGCGAAACACGACAAAAAAAGCAAAAAATTGCCAAATTAGTCAAAAATAGTGAACATCAATGCAAGAAGCGTAAGTAAAATCTAAACTAACCTAATCTGACCTAACCTAACATAACTCAACCTAACCCAACCTAACTTAACCTAACCTAACCTAACTTAACATAAGCTGACCTAGCCTAGATTAATCGATACTAAAGAAAACTTTAAAGTCAGATATGAGGAAAACTATTTAAATAGACACAAAATAGTGCAAAATTCAAAAACGGTGAAAATTTTGTTTAAATAGGAACAAAATATAGGAAAATTGCACAAAATCGGAAAAAATTGTAAATTATCAAAAAAATGACGAAGTATCAAAAAATGGTGAAAACGGCGAAAAAAGCAAAAAATGGTCAAACTAGCCAAAAATAGCAAAAATCACTATTAAAATAAACTAATCTAAACTAACCTAATCTATCCTAACATAACCTAACAAAACCTAACCTAACCTAACCTAACTTAACATAAACCGACCTAGCCTAGACTAATCGAAGCTAAGGAAAACTCAAAAGTCAAAAATGGTGAAATTTGTTTGAATAGGCACAAAATAGTCTAAAATTGAACAAAATCAAAAAAAAATTTTGATTTTTCAAAAAAATTACAAATTATAAAATAATGGTTAAATCGGTGAAATACGGAGGAAAAGGCAAAAAATGTCAGATTTCCTAAAAATAGCAAAAATTGCTGCAAGAAACGTAAACATATCTAGACTAACCTAATCTGACCTAACCTATCCTAAAATGACCTTCAATCGACTAATCGAAGCTAAGAAAAACTCAAATTCAAAAATGGCGAAGTGTTTCAATAGGCACAAAATAGTGGAAAATAGCACAAAATTGGAAAAAATGTGAATTATCAAAAAATGACAAAGTATCAAAAAATCGGCGAAATCGGCGAAAAAAAACAAAAAATTGTGACATTGGCAAAAAACACTGCAAAAACGTAAACCAATCTAAGCTAACCTAATCTGACCTAACCGAACCTAAACCAACCTAACATAACTTGACATACTGAAATAGCCTATACTAATCGAAGCTAATGAAAACTCAAGAGTCAAAAATGGTCAAAATATGTTTAAGTACGCGCAATATAATGAAGAATTTCAAAAAATCGGAAAAAATTACGAAATTTTAAAAAAATTTACCAAAATTTGAAAAATGGCAAAATGGGCGAAAAATTTCGAAGAAGGCAAAAATGGTCAAATTTGCCGCAAAAACGTAAAACCAATCTAAAGTAATCTAATCTTACCTAACCCAACCTAACTTAACTTGACATATACTGAAATAGTCTAGACTAACCGAAGCCAATGAAAACTCAAAAATCAGAAATGGTCAAATTACGTTTAAATAAGCACAAAATAGTGAAGAATTTTAAAAAATCGGATAAAATTATAAAATTTAAAAAAATTTACCAAAAATCGAAAAATGGCGAAATTGGCAAAAAATTGTCAAATTGGCCGAAAATAGCAAAAAACACTACAAAAACGTAAAGCCAATCTAAACTAACCTAATCTGACGTAACCTAACCTTACGCAACCTAACCTAAATTAACTTAACCTAACCAAACTTAACATATACGGACTTAGCCTAGACTAATAGAAGCAAAGGAAAACTCAAAAATGGTTAAAACATGTTTAAATAAGTACAAAATAGTATATAATCATAAATAATTGGAAAAATTGATGAAGTTTCACAAAATTGACTAAAAATCGACAAATGACGAGACTGACGAAAAAAGGCGAAAAAGGCAAAAAGTTGTCAAGCTGGCCAAATATAACAAAAATCACTGCAAGAAGCGTAAAGTCAATCTAATCTAACCTAATCTGACCTAACCCAACCTAACCTAAACTAACTTAACTTAACCTAACCTAATTTAACATATACTGACATAGCCCTGACTAATCGAAGCTAAAGAAAACTTAAAAGTCAAAAATGATTAAAATATGTTTAAAAAGCACTAAATAGTAGATAATTACAAAAAATCGGAAAAAATTATGAAATTTCATAAAATTAACCAAAAATCGACAAATGACAAAACTGATGAAAAAAGCAAAAAATTGTCAAGCTGGCCAAATATAGCAAAAATCACTGCAAGAAGCGTAAAGCCAATCTAAATTAATCGAAACTGACCTAACATAACCCAACCCAACCTAAATTAACTTAACCTAACCTGACTAAACATATACGGACCTAGCCAAAACTAATCGAAGCTAAAAAAAACGCAAAAGTCAAAAATGGTTAGGTTAGGTTAGGTTAGGTTAGGTTAGGGTAGGCCAGGCCAGGCCAGGCCAGGCTAGGCTAGGCTAGGCTAGGTCGGGTCGGGTCGGGTCAGGCTGGGCCGGGCCGGGCCGGGCTGGGTCGGGCTGGGTCGGGTTGGGTCGGGTTGGGTCGGGTTGGGTCGGGTTGGGTCGGGTTGGGTCTGGTTGGGTCGGGTTGAGTTCGGTTGGGTTCGGTTGGGTTCGGTTGGGTTCGGTTGGGTTCGGTTGGGTTATGTTAGGTTGGGTTATGTTAGGTTAGGTTAGGTTAGGCTATGTTAGGTTAGATTAGGTTAGGTTAGGTTAGGATAGGTTAGGTTAGGTTAGGTTAGGTAAGGTTAGGTTAGGCTAGGCTAGGCTAGGCTAGGCTAGGCTAAGCTAAGCTAGGCTAGGCTAGGTTGGGTCGGGTCGGGTCGGGTCGGGCTGGGCCGGGCTGGGCCGGGTTGAACAATTTCAGTAGTTGCATTGAAAGTGTAAATTAAGGACATGTCTGAAGAATATTTTTAGTTGTTCGAATTTGTGCTCGATGTGGAATTTAATTTATTTGACTTTATAATGGCGCAAAAACTAATTTTAATAATTTAAATTACAAATGAGTGTCGCACAAATTGATTAACAAGAGCACAAAAAAAATGATTTTTGGCAATAACGAATGAAAACAAATAACAATTTGTACGTGATATGTACGTGTATATATATATATATATATATATATATATATATATATATATATATATATATATATATATATATATATATATATATGTATATATATATATATACATGCATTTTTCATAAGTAATTTATATTTTGCATATAGTATTCGTCAACGATGCGGCCTCACGATAGTTTACAATGAACAATGTCTACTGTTTTAATACAATCAAACTAAGTAGACAATCAGTAAGTATAAGTTAAATGTGGCGAAGATGACCATGCGGGAGAGACGGCCAATCGATTTAATTTAACGTAATCAATCAGTTGCCTGTTAATTAGCATGTCGCAATTTTCTTCGGCCGAGAATTAAGATATAGACATAAACTAATTTCGGACTGCTACACGGCTAAATAAATTTGACACGATAATTAAAATGTATCAATGTGTAAATATATATTAGACGCTTTACTACTCAATGTACTACATTATTAAGCGCAGTCCACACGATTACGAAATTTTGTAACGCGAAAATTAAAAACAAACAAACGATACGACGATCTGCACGTGATATATAAGATAACGAACGAGAGCAATTAAGATAACCGACGTGAAATATCGATTGGTCATCGAATCAAAGTTCGAACACGTTCCAATAGATGGTAACAATTAGAGATGGAAATAACTGTTATTTCCCCATTCCTACTGTAATGAATAACATCATTATTCAATAACATGGTATCATACCCGTTAAAAAATAACATGTTATTGGACATTATTGACAATAACATTTGTTCAATACGTTCTTAAACGATATGTTCCATGAAAATAATTTTCCTTCTGCGTGTGTACACAAAATATGTATAGTACATGCGTACTATAATCGCTGTCTATATTGAATACTACTCGAGAAACGCTAGTTCAATTTTAATTTGGTTCTTGATAGAATGTAGGTATTGTTTTGTAGACGGTTTCAATCTACATTTGATTAAATTATGTTAAAAGAAAGCCAGGCAATGACAAAATTACATTTCGAACCACATAGTATTTTCCTAGTTCGATAATTTAAACAAAATGAAACAATAACGCATAGAAATTGCAATTAGTTAGCGATCAACAGTGAATTCTGAATGAATATAACATAAACAAAATTCAAATAACAAGTATAGATTTGAACTTTGTAGTAATTAATTGTTTATTATCGTTCGGTAAAAATTCCACGTCATTCGGTAATGTTCCGTCAATACGAAACAAAAGAATAAAGCATAAAACAATTAATATATAAAACAATGATTTGCATTAAGAAAAGGAACGTGCTATTTCTTGCTCTTTTTATTCAGGCGACGAATGACATCCGCTCCTTGACAATAATGCAATATAATATTTTAACATGTTACCAAGTGTAATGTTCTTAATAACATAATGCGTTCTTTCCAATCGGTAATAGGTATGGATCACATAACAGGTATGAATTTCAGAACGTTCTAATAACAGATTATTAATCTTTCGGTAAAGTTCGGTGTCATTCGGTGATGCTCGGTAAATATGAAACGAAGGCCAAGACGAAAAGAAACGTGCTGTCTCGCTCTCACTTTACTCAGCGAGTGACGGCCATTGTACGGGCGCTGCTTGACAACACGTAACATAATATTTTAACATGTTAGTCAAGCGTATCGTTATTTAATAACATAGTATCTGTAAATCGCAATAATTTAATATATTAATTTCCATCAATATTATGTTATTCATACCTGTTACGTTATATTTCTGTCATCGCTAGTAACAATGATATTATATTAATTCACCGAAGTGAAATGTGAATCCCCTGATTGGTTTATTAGTCATTTTTTACTTTCATGTGATGTGTGCAAGCACGCACGTATACACACACACACACTGGCACACGCACACATAAGCACTTTAGCATTGTTCGAAATATAAACCATATAGAGAAAGACTTTACCTTGCATCGAATGTTATTACCATAAGAAGGGCTAAAAGGAACGTTTAATTTTTTATAAGTTAATTCAGTTTTATCGTTGTTTTTTAAAAATAATTAATAGTTTACACGAAATTGTGATTACAATACTGTTAGGTGTGCTAGTTGATGAAAAAAAATTGCGACTGACGCCAAAGAATAAAGGTTAGGTATATAATATTCCCGCTCAAACGAATTGATCGCAAGGCATACGGCGATGGAGACCGGGGTTCGATTCCCGGCCGCTCATCGAGCGTGGTTCTGATTATTTTTTTTTTCTCCCTTTCTGAATAGACTTTTTTTAAAATAAATTATAATAATGTACTTAATCAAGAGCGCAAATTATTTTAGCTAGATAGGTCACTTTTAACGAATACCTTACCACCTAATACACAATATTTAATGAATTAGTCTCGCAAAAATAAATTACAATACTTACGTCAATCGAAATTTTGTAATTTATGCAAAATATGCGAGTTATAAATATTTAAGGAAAAAAAAATGTTATGAATGTAATGTATTGAAACATATAGGTCGGTGTCATTGATAATTTTACTTAGGCGTTATCGAAAGCGTTTTTTTTATTTTAAATTTTTTTTCAATTTATCATAAGTGTTCGTTTTATTTTATCCAGTTCCAATGATTCACATTCTGTCTTTTGTGCGTGTTGAGTGTGTGACGTATAACGTTTTAAATTCTTCGTGAAACTAAAGAAAAACAATTAGGAACAAAAAATAATTTGGACACGTTTCACGTTTAAGTAATTTTTTTTTCAAATCGTCTTTTTATTATTACGATAATAATCACGAACGGCTACGCATTCGATACGTCAAAGTCCTCTTTCACGTATCCCCTTTCGTGTCGCTTCGAGAAAGTTTTCTATATATCATTGGCGCTAAACTGTACTTGTCCCGAATTTCAAAGTACAATGTCTTCAGTGGATTTATATTAAGTACATTTAAATGAAAATTTTAAGTTCATTAAATCGTTCGAACATCTAAAATTGGCACAAACGAATTCGAACAAAACCGAAAACTGTGTGACCAAACCGGCTTACGTGACGGACGGTCACCTGACGAATATACACGAATTTATGTGTGTGTGTGTGTGCGTGCGTGCGTGCGCATATATATATATATATATATATATATATATATATATATACACATACACATACATACATATATACATACGTATAAGCACTTTAGCATTGTTCGAAATATAAACCGTTTAAAGGATAGAATGTTTGTCCCGAATGTTTTACAAGTGAATTCGTTTATAACGTTGTTTTTTTAAATATATTAATAGTTTACGCGAAATTGTGACTACTATACTAAGGAGTAAGGAGTGTTTGCCGATAAAAAAAATGCGAAATACGTCAAAGAATAAAGGTTAGGTACATAATATTCCCGCGCAGGTAAAATCATCCATGTATGCATTTTTTTCAATACATCCTGACTTTCGTTCATGTACTTCTTCAAACTTCAAATGCATTTAATTTTAACAACACCGAGTCGGTTACGTAATCACGTAACTTAAACCCATAAATTCTATCCCTGTTACTTTATTGGAATATCCGTAATTATATATATATATATATATATATATATATACATATATACATATATACATATATACATATATACATACACACACTTATCAATTTCTGGCTACTGAAACATATTTAATAAGCGTCGTCGCGGTGGTGTGTTGGATTGATCACAAGGCATACGGCGATGAGGACCCGGGTTCGCTTCCCGACCGCTCCTCGAGCCTGGTCGGACTGGTGTTCTGATTAATTTTTTTTACCCTGTCTAAGGAGACTTTTTTTTTTAATAAATGATAATAATACATTTAATCACGACCGCAAATTATTTGAGCTAGGTAAATAATTTGCGGTCGTGATTAATGAGTACCTTTTCACTTAATACGCCATACTTAATGAATTAGTCTCGCAAAAATAAATTACAATGCTTTCGTTAATCGAGATTTTTGGAATATATTCAAAATGGGCGAGTAATAAATATTCGAAAAAAAAATGTCAAGAATTAAAGATTTAAAATGTATCGGTCGGTGTCGTTGATAATTTTACTTAGGCATTATCGAAAGCGTTCTTTTTTATTATTTGTCACTTTTTTTTATTTATCCTAAGTGTTCGCTTTATTTTATTCAGTTCCATTGATTTACATTCTTTTTTTTTTGTGCGTGTTGAGTGTGTGACGTCTAACGTTTTAAATTCGTCGTGAAACTAACGAAAAACAGTTAGGAACAAAAAACAATTTGAACACATTTCACGTTCAAATAATTGTTTTTCATATCTTCTTTTTATTATTGTGATAATAATCACGAACGGGCTATGCATTCGACATGTCAAAGTTCTCTTTCACGTATCCCCTTTCATGTCGCTTAAAAAAAAATTGTCATAATGATATCATTGGCGCTAAGCTCCAATTCTAACGTACAATGTCTTCAGTGGATTTATATTATATACATTTAATTGGTATTACAATTTTGGTACAGTTCTCTTGCAACAAAACCCAAGGCAGTTGTGGCTAACGTCACTACAGCTATGTATAATTAATAACAAACATACAAAAACGACAAAAAACCAAAGTGATAAACAATAATAAAGCAGGTTAATTATATTCATCGTATGATAATAAAAGTGTATTTTTATATCTTTACAATTGGCTTCGCTTTTTATCCGACGATTAGTTCTAATAAATCTGGCGACCACCAGGTTGTTAGCAAGCATGTGTTATTTATTCGCTTATACCTTGGTTAAAAAATATACTTCGCCTTGTACTGATCGATTCGATTATTAAATATTAAATAAAAAAAAGCGTTCACGGGATCCAGGGACGATGCGGAAGTCCTAAATAAAATAACAAGAAACACAAAAATTACGCTAAAGAATAAAACTCCAATTAATCTGAATTCAGACAGTTTAATCGACAGCTGTCAAAATATTAAGCTCCTTTTCAATAAACTCTCATTAATGTGAGAATATATCGTGATATTTTTATTAATAAAACATGAATTATTATTATGTTTAGAGTTTCAATAAATTCAACATATATTTTTACCGTTTTAATATGCTACGTTGTTAAAAAAATTATTTTCGTGATAATTTTATTACTTGCTAAACGATGAAATGGAATGCAAACAAACGACACGTATGCCACCTGTCGCAAGTACAAAGTTAGTTACCTTGGCAGTTGAATTCTAAAAAATATCTATATGGTGTCAAATAGAAAATACTTTAAATACGTCCTTTACACGTTCCACATTCGAAAATATTATGAAGTTAACCTAAATAATTTATTTTCGTGAAATAAAGCTCTTTAAAAAGTGATATAATAGCCATTTTATTGATATTTATCTCCAAATCAATCAATCTCAAATGATACTTGTGGCGACATCTATCTCTGCTAAATCCGTACTATGTCCAAAATGTATTGGGTTGACAATGATCTTTTCATAATGCGTGATGAAATAGTCTCGCAAAAATAAATTACTATACTTACGTACAATAATCGAATTTTGTAATATATGCAAAATGTGCGAGTTATAAATGTTGAAAAAATAATAATGAATTAAAGACGTAAAGGTGTAGAAACTCGTGAGTCGGTGTCAATGATAATTTTAATTAGACGTTATAGGAAGCCTTTTTTTAATGATTTCTGATTTTTCATAATTTGTCACTTTCGCTTTATTTCATTCGGTTTCTTTTGTACGTTTTAAGTGTGTGGACGTCTAATGTTAAATTTGTCGTGAGTAATTTTTTTTTAAATCTTATTTTTTATTATTAATAATCACGAGCGTCTATTTATCTACGAGTAAGAAATATATAGAGAAGTAATGTGTATGAATCTATCAATTCGAAAGTGAACCCACATGTATACAGCGCCACCTATCTGCAGTTGTTACACTAAAGGTGCCATCTTGCTCTGGCCGCGATACATACGTATTTTGTTATCTTGCTCGCACCCCCACGCCATCATATATATACTGCCACATTCATTTCCATATGTATATTAGACAAATCTGCGAAGCACGTCATGCCAATTTGACTTTTATTTCAGCATACATAGATGTGAAATTACAGTGCGAAGCATATATCTATAATAAGCGTTAGGCAAATAAAGGTAAGCACGTACTAAATTTTTTTCTTATAATTTAATATCACTTAATTGTAATATAGATTCTTGCTGGTTTTTACTTACACGCAATTTTTTATTTAATCCTTAATCAACCTTTTTTTCTTGACAATCGAATACAATATATGTGCATATATTTCTTATTTGAAATTAATTAAACTGAAGTTTAATTAAAGTCAAATAAGAAATATATATTTTTTATTTCGCTGTGTACCACTTGCATTTTATACACTCCTGATGTTAAATTTACTACACCAACTTATGCTACACGAGTTAATGCTTGCATTAACTCGATTAAGACAGTAAATGATAGCGAAATGTCACATTGGGTAAATCGATTAAAAGATGGATTTGGGCTACAGCCCGATTAGTAAAGTATAATTAAAATATAAAATTAAACAAAGAATAAGTAACTACATTGATTCAAATAAAATAAGATAGTGAATCGAAGGTCAGAAATGAAGTGGTAACTGAAACGAGACTGGAGCTCTATAACAAGGACCAGGTTGCTTGGCATTTTCTAAAATCATAAAGCAGACAATTTCGGGACGGACACGAAGTCGTCACAAATAATTTAGAAACAAATATATATGTTGTGTGAAATGAGAAATTATTTCTATGTTTATGATATCTTTTAAATTATTAATTCAACCGTAATATATATTTTTTGTTGTTGCCAACTAATTAAGTGGTTTATTTAAAATTAACAAAAAAGGTATTGCTTATTAGGAATTAACGCTAACTTTTCAAATGTTATTTTAAAGAGTTTCTAATAATAACAAAGGCTATACCGCCTAGTGGTTGATAAAATAAAAATATATCTTTAATTGGTTCCATTTTGAGGAACATAAAATTGCAACATATCAATTTATGTTCCTCGAAATAGCACCATTTTATTAAACACTTGCCTTTTACTTTTAATAAACGATTGTTTTGTCGCGACATAATGTAAACGGATTTTTAAATATTCTTCAATTACTGAAGATACGTGGAATTTAGATAATTTTAAATCGTTTTAACATAATTCTATAGCTTTTGATACGCTTTTACTAAGCAATTGAGTGGCTAACTTAACATTCATTATTTGGTTTCGGAATTCTAGATGCTGTTTAGTTAGTTTATTAGCAAAATTTAATCCCAAAGATTCTTGCAAATTATGTAATTCTCGAAGAAACCGCCATTGTATTGTATTACCATTACCGTCAATTATATTTTTTTTAGATTCAAAGGTGTTTCTAATAAGTTTAACCATATGACACGGGTCTAAAAATATCACGACATTTTTACCGTTTGAAGGGTGTTTAAAAGAAGTTTTTAAATTTTTTTGCGTCTTCCAACTTGCAACCTAATTCTTTCGCCGCTGCTAAATTAGAACTACATCCGTCAAATGTTAGGGATACGACTTCGGCATCAACTTCATTACATTTTTCTAAACATATTTTAATTAAATTAGCTTTTCTCTCACCTGATAAACCGTTTATAAAAAAATATCCCAATGGCAATTTCCAACTATCATTAATAGGTACTAACATTAAAACAAAAGCTTGTGTAGCTATCTCGTTGATAGCTTCATCATACGTTACCAAACCTTCAAAATATTTACCATTAAATAATTTGTGGTGTCTTAGACCTATTTCATCTACAATAAGAGAGCAAAACATTTTAAATTTACTGTTTTGACATTTTTTTTTGAAGAGCAGAAAATGCTTCACTAGTAAATCCTGGATTAGCGTCAATACTTTGATACCATTTAGTTAAAGTGGATGGATGGGGTAAACATTTATCAAAAACTGACCTTGCGTAATTATAGCCTGTGGGAGAATAGTAAATTATTATTTGTTTTGTGTGAAATTATATTATCCATTTTCTATTTGTTTTGTGATTTTGAGGAATTCTACAAATAATTATTAAAAAAATTACGTTTTATACATAAACAAATACATACACATAAAGCAATTTATAAAATACACAAAAAGTTACTAATAATACTTTAAAGATATATGCTTCAGTACGTCTTTACCTTTATATTTAGTTACGGCGTGCGTTGTCCGTTTATCATTAATTTCAAATTGATTTAAACTTAAACAAAATAATTTTCTGACCTGTGAAATGTAATCCCATTTGACCTATTATGTTTATGGGATGCACTTAAACAATTTTTTATAATACAGGATGGCATTTTAACGTGTTTGTCGATTTAAAAAATAAAATCTACGCTGTGTCGTCTGCCGTCAGGCGTCTAGCAACAGACTGATAGAAGCGCGGCATAATTTTGCAAGGCGGCATCATTTTAGCGGGGTCACTTTTGGGTCGAACATTACTCCTCTATATATTTCTTACTCGTAGCTATTTATGCAATATGTCAAAGTCCTCTTTCACGTATTCTCTTTCTTGTCGCTTCGAAAAAATTGTCTGAATATCGTTGGCGCTAAATTGTACTTGTCCCGAATTCCAATGTACAATGTCTTCGGTGGATTTATATTATGTACATTTAAATGAATATTGTAAGTTCATTTAATCGTTCGACCATTTAACATTGGCAAAAACGAACCCGTACAAAACCGAAAACTGTATGAGCGAACAGGTTTGCGTATATATATATATATATATATATATATATATATATATATATATATATACACACACACACACATATATATATATATATATATATATATATATATATATACATATATATACATACACATACACATACACATGCATATGCGTATGGCATTTTTGAAATGTATAATTGTCGTCGCAGTGGTGTGTTGGGCTGTTAACTAGTCATAGGGCGACGAGACGCGAACGCGGAACCTGCGGAAGGATCATTAACGAAACTCGCGCTCGTTTGTCGGTGTCGACAAAACGTGTCGAGACGATTCCGTCTCGACACGTTTTGCCGTTCGATCGGAATACGATTATTCAATCGTGATACGATTATTCAATCGTATCCGAAAAAACACCGGCGGGGCGCCGCGTGTGTGTGTGTGTGTCGACAATACACACCAACTTCGCTTAGATGGGCGTCAAATCCCGGTCCGGAGCGAGGCAAACGCGCGCGCGCCCATCCCTTAAAACAATAAAATACAAGTGGACAATTTTTGTATTACCATCAATGCGGGGGTAATAAAATGCACATTGTGTGTGTGCGCAGAGCCGATGGGAGCACCGCGCTCTCGGGACTAAGTCACAATCGATTGTTCGTTGTGAGTTTTTGTCTCGATCGCGCGGGGCGAAAGTCGGCTTTTTTTTTAATACAACAAAAAAAATTTACTTGAGAAACGTGAGGGGGAGGAACGACGAAAGCCGCGCCTCTCCCCACACCGCCACAATGATTACCCTGAACGGTGGAACACTTGGCTCGCGGGTCGATGAAGAACGCAGTTAACTGCGCGTCATAATGTGAACTGCAGGACACGTTTGAACATCGACATTTCGAACGCACATTGCGGTCCGTGGAGACATATCCTGGACCACTCCTGTCTCTTTTTTTAATGTTTTGGTTGGCCTAGGCCAAGTTTTTTGTTGCGTTATGTTGGGTTTGTTAGTATGGTTTGGCCCTCAACGCCAAGTGGACCAACAAAAAACGCGTCGAGTGGAAGCCGTATCAAACGCCGAGCTTATACGTGGGGGAAAAGACGATGAGCGCGGCGAGACCGTTTCGAGTGCGAGTGGGGTCGAGGTTCTTGTGTTTTGTATTTTTCAATACGCATACCTTTATACTCCGCTGCCGCTTTGTGACGAGCCTCGCTTCGCGGTCCAATCAGGGGGAGAGGGGGGTGATGGGATGGTGTGATGAGGTGGGTGGTGGTGTGGTTTGCCGGAGGCGTGTGTATCGTCTCCCGGATCAATTCGCCGCCGTAGCCGCCGCCGCCTCTTCTTCTCTCCGGAAAGGACACAATCATCATCGTCGGCTCGCCCGGAGCGCACCGCGAAGCTTTCGACGCGATATTTCTATCGGGGTCGAGATGTGATAAGTTTGATAAAGTTTTTTTTTAATCTTCTCTAGACCGATACATTCGCTCTCCGCTTCCGAGCGAATTGACAGAGTTTACGACTTCGTCCGAACATATACGTTCAACAACGTATAGCATTGTGAACGCACAGACGACTTGTGAACGTTAAAATTTGGTGCCGAAAACTTCGGTTTCGGCGTCGCGAAGCCCTTTCCTCTCCGCCGCACTGGCGACTGTAGAGACCCCCCCGCTCCGCGGAGAGGGGATAGGGGGGTTGTGAAGGGCGACGCGCGTGTCGACTTAAATACCACCTACGCGCAATAAAAGGCGCACGCGCTGCGCGCGTTACGCTCCTCGCCGTCTCGCGGACCGTCTTTCGGTTCGTCGGGCGGCGCGTGGCTGAACGACGACGCGTCGGGAGAAATGTCTCTCTATATCTCTCTCACGTTTAGACGAGATAGCTCCCTGGTTGATCCTGCCAGTAGTTATATGCTTGTCTCAAAGACTAAGCCATGCATGTCTCAGTGCAAGCCGTATTAAGGCGATACCGCGAATGGCTCAATATATCAGTTTTGGTTCCTTAGATCTTACTCAGTTACTTGGATAACTGTGGCAATTCTAGAGCTAATACATGCAATCAGAGCTCCGACCAGTGATGGAAAGAGTGCTTTTATCAGATCAAAACCAATCAACGGAGGCGGCCTCGGTCGCCGAAGTCGTTTCTTTTGATGAGTCTGGATAACTTTTGCCGATCGCACGGTCCAGTACCGGCGACGCATCTTTCAAATGTCTGCCTTATCAACTTTCGATGGTAGTTTCTGCGACTACCATGGTTGTCACGGGTAACGGGCAATCAGGATTCGATTTCGGAGAGGGAGCATGAGAAACGGCTACCACATCCAAGGAAGGCAGTAGGCGCGCAAAGTACCCACTCCCGGCACGGGGAGGTAGTGACGAAAAATAACGATACGGGACTGCGGCACGTCCGCCTTCGCCGGCTCCCGCGGACGTCGTGCACTTCTCTCTCAGTAAGACATCGGTCTAAGCCCTGGAGCCCGCCCGTCGCGTTTCGGCGCGGCGTTCGGACACTATTCCCACCATTCCACCCGGGTAGTCTCAGGGCCCCTCCTGGGACCCGTAACGACCCACCTCATACAAAAAGGGGACCTTCGAAAGTCCCCTAATAGTGTCCCGTATCTACGATCACAACGCTTCCACCCAACAGGGTTAGAGTCTGCTCCTTCTCAATGTGTCATTTAGCAACTCCATTTTTTCGAGAACGCACTTGGCGAACGCTCTAAATGACTCAAAGATCGGACCATTCCCAACCAAGTCTCGGTGACTAAAGATACCATGTTCTAAGTTTTCGCGTGATTCTACGTTACTGTTTTGACGCATGCTCTCAACTAAAACTCTACGCGCATCATCGTGCTCACTGCAGTGGAATAAACATGATTCATGTCCTGCGTCTCAAATCCGCAGGTACACGCCGGGCTATCTCTCAAAGCGAATCTAAATAAGCTGGCACGGAATGCGCCATGCCCCGTTAGGAATTGGGAAACGAAATAGTCGGGGACGAGCCAGTTTTTACTTAACCGCTCAGAAATTACGGGAAAGAACAATCTGGTCGTTTCCCCTTGGAATCGGGGGAGGACCACCTAGTCTGCCAGTGAGCGACGACGATCTCTAAAATGCGTCTCTTTCTTGTAGCAAGGGGTTCATTAGACAAAAACTCAAAGTGTAACGGACCCGCAACAAAACTCCTGCCTCTAGCCAAGATAAAATTAGCGGCGCGTTCTGCAATCGCGAGGTCGGCAGGAAGGAGACCTGCCAAAACCGGCAACGCATCAGTTGAGCAGGTCCTGTAAGCCTTGGTCAGCGCCATCAGCGGCGCACGCTGCGATCTTAGCACCACCCGTCTAACTTGCTGGACCCCGACGCACCAAGAAGCCCAAACCGATGGCGCATAGGCCAATATACCAAGGTATATTGCCGTATACATCAGCTTGAGGGTCGAGTTATTAAGCCCCCAGCCGGCACCGGCAAGCCGGGCCATGGCGTGGAAGGCAACTCGGGCCCTCTCCCCGATGTACCGCGCCTGCGGTAAAAAGCTCCGTCGTGAATCGAGGACCACGCCCAGGTAGGTTACCTGATCCCGCACGCCGATTCTAGCGCCAGCCATAGTCACAGACGGCTCCCTCGCCAGCCTGCCCTTAAAGAGGACAGCCTCGGGACTTTTGTGGGGCGAAGCAGAGCTTGTTCTTGGTGCCCCAGTCATGTAGCTTGGCGAGGGAGTCCGCCGCCCGGTTCTCTAGTTCTCTTCGGCTCGATCCTCCGACCAACAGCAGAGTGTCGTCCGCATACGCGATGGTACCGCATCCCGGAAGGGGTATCGCGAGTATACCATCGAACATCACGTTCCACAGAATTGGTCCAAGGACCGAGCCTTGCGGGCAGCCCCTGGTCAACGTTTTTCTTACTTCAGTGTCTCCATCCTGTAAAAAGACAACTCGATTACAGAAATAATCCATAATAATCCGGCGGAGGTCAGCTGACACTCCCCGGGACTCTAGCGCGGACAAGATGGCTGGCCACCAGGCATTATCAAACGCGCCGGAGATATCCAGAAAAATTCCGAGCACGTATTTGTCCGGGCATGAGTCGACCCAGGACAAAGCTGTTGATATCGCGTCTGAAGTGGATACTCCGGGTCGAAAACCGAACTGTCTCTCGGAACCCGGCGAATGAGATAGTTGCGCCAATAAGCGCACCGCCACGACTCGCTCGAGCAACTTCCCGAAGGCTGGAAGGAGCGTAATGGGTCTATAGAATTTTGGATCGCTAGGCGATTTCCCATTACTCTTCGGTATGACTTTAAGCCTCCCCACTTTCCAGATCTTCG
>JAYKKI010000162.1:0-68378 GCA_039881145.1 Druceiella hillmani
AGGGGAAGGGGAAGGGGAAGGGGAAGGGGAAGGGGAAGGGGAAGGGGAAGGGGAAGGGGAAGGGGAAGGGGAAGGGGAAGGGAAGGGAAGGGGAAGGGGAAGGGGAAGGGGAAGGGGAAGGGGAAGGGGAAGGGGAAGGGGAAGGGGAAGGGGAAGGGGAAGGGGAAGGGGAAGGGGAAGGGGAAGGGGAAGGGGAAGGGAAGGGGAAGGGGAAGGGGAAGGGGAAGGGGAAGGGGAAGGGGAAGGGGAAGGGGAAGGGGAAGGGGAAGGGGAAGGGGAAGGGGAAGGGGAAGGGGAAGGGGAAGGGTGAAATGTGGAACGGCAGTGCTAGCGGAAGCGGAAGCGGAAGCAGGAGTGTATGCGGAAGCTGAAGGGGAAGAGGATGCTGAAGGGGAAGTGGAGAGGTAGGGGTATGGGTGGGGGGCAGGTAAGGGGAAGGAAAATGGGATGGTGAAGGGGAAATGGCGGGGAAGGATGATGGAAAATGAGAGAGTTAAGAGGAAGGTGTAGGGAGAAGTGGAAGGGAAGGGGAAGGGGTGAAGGGTAGGGAACAGGGGGAAGGGAGAGCGGACGTAGAAGGTGTAGGGGATGGGGAAGATGTATGGTATAAGGATGGCGTAAGGATGAATTAAAAAATAATAAAAATAATTTCTATCCATTTTAGTGAAAGGGGATATTTTAGGGTTAGTTACACATAAATATGGTGACATGCTGATGATTAAGTCCGGAAATGAACAATAAAACTCTTTTACATAATGGCAGTAAATCACCTATGATTCTAGATATTTGCTACGGGTGTTATTACTTTGCAAAGTAACTATACGCCTCACCAGGTCAGGTTCGACAATGAATTCTCGAGATAAATAACGAAATTCCTTATACGATGGTCATAAATCGAACGTGATTCAAGATGTTTGCTACTTGTCATTGTTTCTTTGCAAAATAACTACATCATCGACCAGGTCAGAGTCTGACGATGGGTTCTGGAGATGAACAACGGAATTCCTTATCGGATAGTTGTAAATAAACCGCGATTCAAGATACTTGACACTGATAATTTTTATTTTGCAAAATAACTACTATCTACCAGATCCGGTCTTATGATAAATTTTAGAGATAAAAAACGCAACTCCTTATCCGATGGTCTTATATTAACCGCGATTTCAGATATTTGTCACTGGTGACTTGCCTAGAGAGTCTCTAGAGAGTCTTTTGTGATATAGACTGAAAATATATTATGACTTCCATAACAAGTAATAATAATATATTCTGCACTACATCAAGTTATTATATTATAAAATACTTGATGCATGACATGGTAGCTATACTATATGGTAGTTGTACTTTACCCAGTTTTTATATTGCCATACACAGAATATGGTAATATTTCGTTTATGAATTGAACTTGCTTTTTACACTGCATCATAATGCACGTGGAGATACTAAAAGTGTTTAACTCAATTACATGCAACGTTATAAACGAATGAATAGACTTTTTAAATTTAAAACCTCAAATCATTACTAATTTAATGAGAAGCTTGTCCTCATTTTAACGATCCATTAAGACTTTGGACGTATAATTCCACTTTGAATATACAGTTACATAACGAAAATATGGCTTGTATTTCGTAAACGAATGACTAATTATAATCGTTATAGTATCTCAATCAATTAATAAAATATCCTAGAAGTGCTTGTTTATTATTAATAAAACATTGTATTAAGATAAAAATTATATGATATTTGAAACCATCGTTCTGTTGTCATATATATAATTTATAAAAAATATAAACTTATTATATATATATAACTTATACATATATATATATATATATATATATATATATATATATATATATATATATATGTATATAATATTTCAGTTACATATCTTACACAAAACCTAACTGGAAAACTGCATTACTGACTTAACGGGAAAATCTAGCGTACAAAAATCTTCAAATATTCATTCGTGAATAAAGCAGTTTGAAATCTTGTGCGCTCGTCGTGGAGGAAGTTCTTGCGCCTGATTTAAGAAGTTAATTAATAATCTCCGCAAGTATTTGAAAAAGTGTTCTGAATAAGGAGTTGTTCAGAAACTAGCTTTGATTTTTTAATTGGTGTCTTATGCAAAATTTATATGTTTGTGAATATTTCTTACGTACCGGAAAAAAAGAGTTAAAGTAAGTAAAGAGTTAAAGTAAGTAAAGTAAGCTAAAAGAATTAAAGTATTTATGAATATTTTGCAGCATATAATACTGAAGTATATTCCTTGGAAATTATTCCTATATATATACTTGGAAAAATAAATTCGCACTAAAATATTTTAATATGCAATTACTTAAATATGTTCATCTAAAACTAAATTATAATATAAAATGGTAATGAACCGAATCAGAAGTGAGAAATTACAACCAAAGTTTTTTTCCTGATAATACAGAAAAAAAATTTTATTTTAAATTTGTCCACACATTTTTCTTTTTGAATATATTAAAGCTTTAAAATGCAAATAGAACTTGTGTACACATGTTATAGAAATATTATTAATGAGGTTTTAAAATGACTGACTAGTTTTTCATTATTTAGGAAGTTATTGTAGAAAAAAGGAAAGAGTTCTTCTAATTTTGTATAGTGAAGTTAGAAGAAAACTGAAAAAAAAGAAACAACTGATAGAATAAATGACCTTTTCTGCACATTTAAAATCATTCAAAATGTAAGATGCATGAAAACTTTATTGTATATTAAAACCTTTACAATTATTAAAACGATATAAATTCAATAATTTAAAATTTTTTAATTCGATTTGATTTCATGTTTATAAATCTTTTTTTTTATAAATTAACAATTTTTATAATTTTAATAACAATAATAATATTTTTATCATAAAATAAACATGCAAAATATACTATGTAAAATATACTTTGCGTCTGGCTTGGCAGTTGACATGTTATCTCATAATGGGCCGCTCGTTTCCCAATCCCCGCGCTATGTCTCGAAAATAGAAGAAAAATTAATAAAATTAAATGTCTAGAACATTTTATGTTTACAAGTTTTAAAATACAAGTTTTGTAAGGAGATGCCAGGTATACAAGGCGAAATTTATGTAAAGACCGATCTTCGTCACTTTTGATATGTTGACTACCCGGTTTTTCAATTCATCTCTGAAATTCCAAAAGAAAAGTTTTTGCAAATTTTCAGCTTTCTTCTATTCAAAAAGTTTTTGAAAGATATTTTCAGCTTTCCTCCTTCCAATTCTTGTTTAACTATTAGATATTTCGACGGTTTTGAAATTAGGTAATAACGAAAAAAATTTTGTTTCTCTTTTGTCTTTGACTATTTTTTTAATTCAATTATATCATAACTTCAGAGTGCTAGTTGAATAGGAATAAAAATTGCTTGAAAAATTTACCAATTTAATAGTTCAAATGTTATATTTGATAGGAAAATATCCCCACTGTATTATGAAATGTAAAAGAGTATAAATCTTTTAAACATTTTTTAATTTTTTTTAAATACCGATTTTTAATTAAATTACTTATTTTCAAGATATTTGATTAGAAATACAAATTTGTCCCCTGTTTGATAAAATACGGATAGAATTATACTATTCAAAGTACACATATCACTGTGTGTGGGATTAATAAGTGTAGGACATTGTCAAGAAATAATTTAGTAAATTTAATGAAACTGTTGCCTGACAGAATTTCTTATCATAACAATTGAGAAGAAATTCTGAAATGTTAATGTGATACTTCTTAATGGCAGTAAGTATATAATAGTATTTTATACCATTTTAACTCATGTAAAAGCATTATTTTCCAGTATTTTGAAGGCAAATTTCAGGAGAAATACTTAAGAGAAAGCAATTAAATTCTATGAAGATATGACATGTTATGACATTTTGTTAAAGAAAGAAAATACTTTTGTGTTTTGCTCAATAAATCTTCTGAGCACTGTTGCAGTATATTAAAATGTGTGTATTTATATTATGGAGCCTTTTTGGTACGGTAACTAAATAATCAGATATAGGTGCGCATTTAGCTCAGGGATTGTTTTCGGCTCCGTAACCAAATATCAAATACTTGGCAAGGTTCAGAGAACAGAGAAATACCCTAAAAATACGAAAGGAATAAGTTGCAAAATGTTAATGGAATTTTGAAATGTGCAATATTCAACTAGTCGAGCAATAAGAACCGTGTACGTTATAATACATGTACAATAATTGAAGTGACGGAACAAATTATTAAATAAGAAACTTGCCCTCCGTGTTTAATTGTTACTTTTTTTAAGACGATAAAATTTTAACAAATCTATGATTATCGTGACTTGTTTCGATTTATCAATAAGTTTATGTCGATGAGGCTCGCTTTTCCTGTTTAAATGTCAGCGTTTGTTTCAGTTGAAATAATCGACATTTGTTAATAGCGGGTTCATTAGAAGTTCTTGTCGATATTTTATCTGTCTTCTGAAATTTTTCCGCAATTTAACTTTTTCATGCACCTGAAATTATGGACCAAAATCAAAAACTCCATTATTGTTATGACTGTATTATATTTTCATATGTTTACTGAATTGTAGCACATTAGAATTTTGAGTTTGTTTGCTTTAAATGTGTTAAATTTATATCTTAAAACTTTCTATTCTTTTAATCTTCTTTGTTATACCTGTCTTTTAACCGTTTCCGCTTACATTTTACGGATATACCACTATTTTGAAAAAGCAGTGCGTTCACCACAGTCAGATGAAACATGCGTTATTTGTTCGTCTCATACTCCTTTTAATCAGCTATGTTGTAATTCACTTTGTCGTACTTTTTTATCTAATATTAAAAATATGAAAGTAAATTTGCTTATTTGTTTGTCTCTATTGATGTGCATAGATAATCAGTTAATCTCTGTAAAAATTTGAACTTAGTCGTCTCACGGAAAATAAATTGGAAAACTTCTTTTCAGGAAATGGATTACTTTTTTTGGAATTAAAAAAGGAACCCGTGAGCGTTAAGATGTAATGAAAATGTACACCCTTTTATATAATTAGCAGATTATATTATCTTAAACCATTACTTTCTAAATATAAATATTTGCGTAACGTTTGTTTTTATTCATAAATTTAATTATTAATACACTAAAGAAAAATATGAAAGAAAAAATTACTCAGTGTTGCTATATCAGTCCGTCCTGTAAATATCTTACTGGGAATATAATGTAATAAAACCAGAAAACAATATTTTAATAAATTGAAATATATTTTATAAACGGCCCAACAAATTTGAGGTGAAAGTATTAATTCGAATAATACGAAAAAAATAAATACTATAAAAATCTTTTCCTGAAAATCAAGTGGTTTCTTTTTACATTTTTGTTTTCTCCCAGAAATATAGTGTCAGGAGTGAAATATCTGTTAATATCCCAGAAGTTGCTTTCTTTCTTCTAGTTTCATATTTTGTATCCAAGAGAAACATATATATCCCGCAAAATATAGAAGAGGGATTGTCTTATAAATTTTTAAGAAATTTCGAATGATCCACGCGTTCATTAGAATCATACCTAGTACCATGATGTCAAATGAACAATGCCAATTCTTCTCCGTAAAGCAAATTGTGTATTTGAAATTCAGACAATCGTGACTATTGCGTTACCTTTTTTTTGTTATAAATATGAATCATTTTTGATCGGTCTATTGTAAGTTTGGCTTTTCCGGTCTTAGAATATCTAATTATTTTGGCATCGAATCCTGTGCCAAAATAATTAGATATTCTAAGACCGGAAATTTTCTTGTTTTTAGAATACCAGATTTGGGAGCATGTATCAACCGATATTTGCTCAGAAATCTTTGAAGCATTAACATAAGTGGTAAAATGAAATAAAATCCATAAATAGAATTAGATCAGCATACTGGCAGCCAAAAATTACAATTATAACACATTTTTCGATGAAAAAGTAATTACGCTTTTGAATGTTGTTCACAAATATGCACGGGAATAAGGCTGATTCGATACTCAATTTTATTTTATCTTCGTGAACGTAAATCGTGTCCACATGAAACGCTGACCGATACGCGCTATACAATTGGGAGTATTAAGGCGAAAAAATGTTTGCATTTGTGATTTTGCTAATACGCTGGGTATGTATTCCGCATACCATCACTACTATGAACTGGTTAATGTAACCTTATGTATTTTTAAAAAATATGTATTTGTTAATCTACACACGATTCATTTAATTTTGATAGATTGTTTCCGCGCCTGATATTTTCAAATTGGATATGTTTGAGTTTAAGAGTTTTACAGCCAAGTTGAATTTATTGATTTTACTCTATCAGTGAGGTAAATAACGCATTACCAACCAGCTTATCACTTTCTTTTGTCGCACAATATGAATACATGACAGTGGTTTTGTAGTAAATATTTTTAATTTAATTACGTGAACCAGTTATTGATACAGAATGAGAGATGAAAAATTATATAGAGCTAAATAAAAAATTAATTCCCAAGGCCTGTTGGTAATATTATTTCGATGGAAAATGTACCTCAGTCTATTAAAATACCGGCTTTTCTTATTATGCAATCTCAGCTCAGACAATTCTTAATTGTTCTTGTGTAATTACCAGGAGATTTCCGTCTTTTCAAAATATTGTAATAACGTAATAATTGTTATTTTAATAAATGTTTCTAAATAGATATTATTTTCGTATTATTTAAATTATATTCAGTTTACAGTGAAGACATGGAAAAAAACAAATTTTGTAATAGTGCTCACTTGTTCTTTAATATAATAATTCACACTACTTTGTTATATTATTTCATATTTACCTTACAATTTATGTTTTCCTTTGAACTAAATGATTTGTATTTATCTTTAAACATTCATTTCTAAATATTTAATAGATTAATAAATTAAAATAAAAACATTTCGGTAAATATGTAAATTTCTAAAAAAGAGTTATGGTTAATATTCTAATTAAATACGTGTTGGACGCCTCATGTCCCCCCAAGGAACCCTAATAAACTCTGCGTGTCCATATGCTTGTTTGACTTTTTTTCATCATTTTGCAGTTCTTATAGGTTTAACCCAAATGTATGAAATTTTCACTAATCCCATCTAGTGTCAAAATTAAATTGACGTTTTATTTACAAATTTTAATTTTTGTACCCAGTTTGCAAAATGTTGAACTTCAAAATTATATGCTATCGATATATACGCCGGTACCTCTTTCTCTAATTTTTTGACCGTGAATTTAAAAATCTGAAAAAATTCTAAGTACAAGCTTTTGATTATAACTTCTGATGAAAGTTATTTTTGTGAGCTTGATACAATCATTTCAATAGACAAATATGGAAATCTACTTTGTAAGTATTCCGGTAAGCATTTGTTCAGTTTACATTATCGTAAATGCCACCAAATAAAATTGATTTTCATTACCCTTAATATATTGTTACGTTTCTCAGGAAAACACGTCACTCTATCTCAATAATCATTCGTAATAGAGAACATTTGTAGTAGTAACAATGATCTAAATTTTTCTGGCGTTAAGAAAATTGGACACTTTATTAGTTTGATGAGTAGTTCCTATGAACTGGAACAAGCTGTAATAAGACTAAATAAAGAATCTGATTATTCATTACGCCGTGCTGATATTGTTAACTGTGCTTATTAAATTTTATGTAATTTTGGTCGTATTATTGTAAAATTTCGTAAATGTTTCATTGTCCGCTGGTCAAAATGGAACAGATGTATTTTTAATAAACAATTTTTTAACGATTTCTATTTTTATGTACTTGCTACAATGCATTTTACATTACAATATTCTCTTTACTACATTTTTCTTCATGAGTAAAATTGTTTAAGAATTAGAAGCAAATAGTGAATACGTACAACAGTGAATACGTAAATTTGTTGAATAGTTTAGTTTTCTTCTAATTAGATACCTGTAGAAAAAAAATAATTGAAGCAAATGCCTTATTTAATTTCTATATACTATGTTTTCTCCAGTAATTGCGATGGAGGATGTCAGAAGAAATAAATGTTCATCATATAGTCAATATTTTTACATTATTATTTGACTAGAAAAATTAATATTCTAAGTTGAGATAACTAAACACATACCTACCATTTATTGTCAGCAAATTATAGCTCTATAAATCTGTCAGACATTTTTATTACTGCACTTAATTATGGAGACGTATTCTATCTCGATTTTAGTTAATATTTCCTGAATAAGCTGGAACGTATCCAAAATTTACGTAGAAGCAATTTTTTAGCCCCAGAAAATTAGATATTTTTCTACATTTAGATCACTACGGAATTGAATGCACATTTCACTTTCTTGACGTTTTA
The DNA here is from genome assembly GCA_039881145.1 of Druceiella hillmani. Taxonomy (NCBI): domain Eukaryota; kingdom Metazoa; phylum Arthropoda; class Insecta; order Lepidoptera; family Hepialidae; genus Druceiella; species Druceiella hillmani. The sequence goes on from JAYKKI010000162.1 coordinate 8,337, forward strand.
AATAATCCATGCATTTAGCACGATCTCGCTATAATATTATCAGTTTGCTTCCAGCCCAGGTTCGCATTCAGAGAACCTATATATACTCTTCATTTCTAAGTACAATATCTCATTTAACTTAATCTAATTTACTGTTTACACCATCAAATTATAGAATAAACTAATTCTCGACATGAGAAATTTCTTTCAGATATGTATGTTCAAAAGTCATCTAAATTAAACATGGCTCTCAAAATTTCATTTATACTTTCGTCATTTCCATCTTCTGTCTCATCTTGTTCATATGTTAAGCTTTTTATTGTTTATCTGTAAAATTATTTTTGGTGATTTTTGATTTTCGTTGTTCGTCAATAAATTTATTTTTTATAAATGGTTATACTTCCCTAGCTGAACGGAAAAAATAGAAAATTATTAATTTCGTCACATCAGTTTGTCCTTCCGAATGTCACAGTATTCTATTTTATTTAATTGAGATGGATTTTGATGGAAATATAACGGCATAAATCAATAAATGATTAGGCTCAATTGTCAAGTGTAAGAAAATTAAAATAATAAGCTTTTTTAAATGTTATTTAAATTGGCAACCAGGAAAATATAAAAGACCTTGTATTTCTATGGGACTCTTCAAATCAGCAAGATGAAATCAAGTCCAGATTATGTTCCGTTATATTTTACATGTGCAGATAACCAAATAATCAATGAAACACGTAGGCCTAGAAAAAAGCTACGCAAAACACGAAAAGTGAAGACATTTATTATGAAAAGGCAGAATAAATATCAATGTGAGTTAACAATTTTATTTATTTACTTTTAGCCATTTTCACAAATAAAAATGAGTTTTGAAAAATGTTGTTGGGTTTTTATTGTTGTTTTTATTTATACAAATTCTTGATACATTTAAAATATTCTATACGCGCATTTATAAAAATAAGTCTTTTTTTTTGTACTGTGAATATTTTGTCTTTTACATAACAAAGTAAGAAAAAATTAAAAATTTCGTTTTATTTCGACCTTTAAAGGACGATATAGTTAAATTATGCGAACATATGAAGACGAATAAATAATATTTCTATTTTTTTAAGTATTTCTCTACACGTCGAAAATGGAGATGAGAAATTGTTTTTGACAAATCCCATCGAGTGTCTTGTAACTCAAAATATTATAAAATGCGGTCAAATCATCCAACAGTATATTTAGATATCTCTTATTGTCTCTTACTCATGATATTTTAATGTTTACATATATTTCATGACATTTAAATGTCTACACCTATTTAACACGCGTTCCACCTCTGTCTCTTATTTTTTAACCATGTAATAATATAAACTGACTACCTAATAAAATAATAAAGAATAACAATTAAATAATGAAAGGAGAATGAAATAAAAGTATACATGTTTAAATTATGTGTATATATTAAGATATACCAGTAGTTTACCTTTTTTGGTTTGCTAAAGGAGATTACTTTTGTTATAAAAAATCGTTGCATGTATCTTGCCATGTGTAAAAAAACAGAACAAAAGATTGGCTTGTGGTTTAGAAATTGATCACCAAGTTATCACAAGTAACGGATTTATACTACCTTTAAAACCAAGCAATGAATGCGTCACATGTATTCAAATGAAATGTACTCCGCAGTCTAATCATGTGATCACTATAGAATTAATGTCAATCTGTAGTTACTAAAAGAATGTTCTGGTCTTTGGAACGCAGTTCAAAGCTATTTGTCAGTGACGTCGAAATCTGGACAGGAATAAAATGAAACGCCATCTATTGATGAAATTTATTAAATAAAAATAGTATTGAAAAGGGCAAAAAGAATTTTCATTAAAATAAAATTTTCCGTTACCTGACTGTAATAATTTCTACGTTCGATTCCTCTATTCGGCGGAGTGGCATAGACGGTTAATTGCGAATAACTCTTTTAGTTAGTTTGGTTATTAGCTTTCATAACTGACTAAAATTGGATATGGCCATAGACTATAATAGGCAAGGCGGCGCGACAGGTGCTGCGGCCTTCCAGGAAAAAGTCAAAAGAAATGAAAATGTTAAAAGAATTGAAATTAAATTAATGAAGTAATCAAATCGTGAGATATCGCTTAACAGAGGGAACATTGCTTCGCTAAAATGGTAAGAGTAGCAAAATTTAGCAAGCATATCTCAATTGACAAATAACGTAACCATAGCAACAACAATAATTTGATATACATTTATAGCACGAGCATGACTTTTTACATTTTTAGTGACGAATCGGATATTTAAATTTGTGGGAAAAATCTGTATTTTGGCCAGATAATCGAAATTATTTTTCTTATATTGATGAAAAATAACAAGTAATTATTTTTCTTCCAAAAGTTAAATTGTTCACATCCGATAATTTTGATGTGAAACATCTATAGGCGCAGGTATAAACCGGATCGTTGGCGTGGCGACGCTTGCCGTGGCGACGGGTCGCCACGATATACTAAGGTATATATATAGTCTATATTTAGTAGAGGGTACGGTATGGCGACGTGTCGCCATGCGCAACTGACTACGCGACCCCCTCCCCACTTAGTTCGACACTGTTTTTTACTATGGTACACATAACCTGTGCTTTATTATTTTTGTATTAATTGTAAATAAATGTTTATTAAATAAAGTCACCATTTTCTATAAGAAATTCGTAATACTTTATTTTTTAATTATACTATTTTTAGTTCCTGTAATAATCTTGTATTTTATGCATATTACTTGTACAAACACGATGTTTCACATCTGCCAGGTGTCTCGTGACGGCTCATAATTTTTTTGCATTAATTGTAAATAAATGTTTATTAAATAAAGTCACCATTCACTGTAAGAAATTTGTAATACCTTATTTTTTCATTATGCTATATGTAGTTCCTGTAATAATCATGTCTTTTATGCATATTACTTGCACGAACACGATGTTTCACATCTGCCAGGCGTCTCGTGACGGCTCACTTTTTTTGCAGAGGATAAATTTAAACTTCAGAGGTTTACATCCGGAGAAAGGTAGGGTTTTAGGAATCTAAAAACATGTGTTTATATACATGCCGTAGAGAACTACTAATTAAAATACGTAGAAGATACTCGACCCGATACACCATTAAATGTTTATAGGCCTTTAGAAATGCACGAAGAATACTGGTACGAACTATAACGGAGTCTGCAATTATCTATATCTACTACACACGTACTCGTACATACAAATGTATGTACAAACTAATAGACTCCGAAACAATTCATGATTTTTTCCTTCTGTCCTAAAAGTTTTTTTTTGCTTGACTTTCACGAAACCACTTTTGAATGATAACGCAATGCTTTACGTTGATGGTAAAAATTAAAATTTTAATTCCATCTGTAACTAATTTAATCATATAATTCATTACTGATGAGATCAAAAACGTTTATTAAACTTTAATCTTCTGATTAAGAGCTAAAATTGAAGAAGGTACCTAAATATTAGAATAAACAAAGCATTAACTACCTTTGATAAAAATATTGGCGGAACTGTAACTAATATGTTGTGTCGCGATGCGATGTAACATATTAGGACCCTGCCAAGCTTCTCTAATTTATCAGGAGTACATTTTGAAACATGTGGTTTAGCATTATCATGTAGAAAAAAAACTCAATCCTGTTGATAACTTGCTTTGTTAGCTAATCGGTCCAATTGTTCACAGTATGCATTTGCAATTAACGTAAGTAATTCACTTCTCATAGCCAGTCACTAACTGATGCAGCCAGTCGAAACTGCATTTCAATGTCAATAACTGACAAGTATCAACTGTGTACTGAAGGTGATATGATGACAACTCGTGGGCTATTCAAACACCGTATTTTGAAACTTTTCCCAGTTCGGGCAAATTTGTTTCTAGGGTGCCACGACTGCAGTGTAGTTCATGTCGTAATCGTTGAATGTCCAATTCAACAGGACGTCCGGGCAACTTTTTGAATCAAATCTTTGCCGTCGCGTAAGACAACGTGAGCTTGCCCATCGCTTGACATATATTATTTCTGGCAGTCGTTGCATTATGACCCCGACGAAATTCGTAAATAATAGAATAGGATTTGATATCGTCTTAAATCTGTTATCTTTTATAAAATTCACTTAATGCTTCGGTGCTGACTGTGGTCAACTCACTGCACTTTGGCCTATTTACAACCTGCAGTAAAACCTTTTTGACGTTTCAAACTTACTAGCCAACCTAATATAAATTATTGAGGTATAATATTTTTGTCTGACTCTTGTTCAGTTAGTCGTTTTTTTTTCACGAAAAAACTATCTTTTGAAGTGATGAATAAATTAAACTAATATTTACTGAATATATTCAATTTGTTGCAGTTATATAGAATATTGAACCAAATACAACGAAAGTTTACAATTTCAGAAGAAAATAATTTCGATCGTATTTAAAGAACAATAAAATCCTAGGATTTAAAAAAAAATTACATTAAATATAAAACAGTTTTGTATGGTATATGTAAATAAATATTTGAAATACAAAATGAACAAAAAACTCATAAAAAATTTAACGAATTGCCTTGAAGTAGAGTTTCTAAATTCATTAATTCAAATGGACGAATATATTATTTTTTTTCTCATCTCCTTACTAGTTCCGATAAATATGATTCATCGGAACTAGAGCTATATTATTACGAAAGTCTCATGTACTCCTTTATTTGTTACACAGAGGCAATGAATCAAAACAAATATTTTTCCACCTATAGAGCTCTCTTTTTATACTCAATATATATTTAAAACTATTGAATATATTAAGTAAAAACTTGATACGTATATTGAAAATTGCCAAACGGTCTCGTTGTCGCTCTCATATAACATCAGTGTGATGTAGTTTTATATTAAAAAAAGTTTTTATTTGGTAAATGAAGAGAAATACTATTTTCTATGCTATACGTTAAACATTTCGCGTTTTGATGTTATTCTTGAATTTTTCGCAAATAAATTTTAATATCTTACGTATATTCACCTTACGTTATCCATTTCAATTTATAAACTACGTTAATAAAATATTAATTAAAGTCAATAAATTGCAATATATCACTGTAATAATAAAATGTACTCAAAATTTTAAAATATTTCATTCTTGTCTTTTATTATAGATTACGGCTTATTAATCTGAAAAAAACAGAAACATGGGCTGTTTGTACTTTGTCAATAAGAGTTGAAATACTTCTGTAAAACAAGTCATAATAAAAAAATGATGCACGTATGTTACTGTTACAAACTACCTTTTGTCTCGCAAAAGGTTGTTTCCTTAGCGTATGAATTGGACCACTGCAAAAATGCAATCACTATTCAATGGTTCAGTTATATTTAGAATTCGAATAGTGAGTGGACTCAAAAGAATATTTCGTTTATTTGTCATGGATGTGGACCGGATAGATATAACTTACAAATATTATAACAATTCACTCCACATCAATTATTGATTTGTGTTAACATGTTATAGATCGAAGTTGAGATTTTAAGAACAATTTATCTTTGAAGTACTAACAGGATATACAAAAAATAGGATCAAAAAATTTTAAAAAATCTACTACGTTTCTTCAGGTTAATTTAAAATTGAGAACTAGCCATACTTTAAAACTGTTAAAGGTTTGGCTAGTATTTTTTGCAACGCTCTCTCTAATTATTACCAATAATCAATAGTGTTGAAGTCAGAGGGATGTTAAAGAAAAATTCTAATGACTTTAGATTAAAAAAAAGCAATACGGCCGACGTCAATCTATGGCTTTTTAGAGATTAAAACGAATCTATTGACTCTTTATTCATTTGAATACATTTATCCATTTGAGAGCTACTTGGAAATATACAGTCCCTCATACATACAGGCATACGCATAAAAATATAACCTGCGTGAAATAAAAAACAGAAGACTGCTTTCACGCAGTTCAATAAACGTACGAGGATAAAATACGTCTGTTACGAAATTACATTAACTGTAGTGGTGACCGTATGTTTGAAAGGAATGCAGCGTAAAGAAATATTCTGCACTGTTTCTCAGATTATTTTGATCGAGGTGGTATTGATGTAGTATTAAATAATAGCGATTTTAAATTAATTTGGTTAATAAAAGTATCCATTCTTCATTTATTTTACTAAAGTTTCATTAAAAGGTAATTAAATGTCTATTCGTGCAAAATCATGCAATTATAGAAAAATCCGAATAGTTTATTCGTTTTTGTAAATGCAATACTTTGTACGTCTTATAACCTTCGGCACGAATTAAAAAATTTTCTACTTTTAGTAAATTTTTTGAAAGTATTAATGCATTATTATTTGCCCATGTATACAATGATGCAATGTATCCACTGTACAACAATGAAGCAGATAATTATTGTTATATTAACCACTTGGAATGGGCATAACTAACTACACATAGCTTAGTTTGATTAGAAAGTACTGCACTTTCTACTTAGAAATTAGTTTGAAAAGAAAGATAATTTAATTTTATATTCGTAGTAATTTTTGACACTCGTCCCTTGTATTAATATATGCACCATTATTAAATAAACAAGAAGTACTTTCTTAACTTGAAAATTATTGGAGGCTGTCATAAAAATTTAAGTAAATAAAAAAAAACGGGAAAACCAAAAGCATTGAGTAATATTTCAATATTCTTACTTTTTTAACGTTCTTTAATGCAGATTTTGTTATTTTTCATAGACAATTTTTCCATACTTAATAATGGATGAAAACTTCATAACAGTTTCTCAGTACAAGACAACTCTTCCACTTTAATCTTTTTATATTCAGCTATCCGCAAAGCTACCCATATTCCATTTTTTTATTTATTGTTCATTTCTTCTGTATAGAGTTTATTATTTCAATAAATTTTAAACATCAAACCAATTTAAAAAAGTCTCAGGAACGTGTTTGGGACATAAGAAAGAACTTATATTGAACCGAATACGTTTAGGGAATAATTCATGAGAATGTATTCGGGTGACAAAGGAAACGAGAAAGAATTTTAAGGAAAAATGTGCCAGTCGACCATTGTTTTAGTCACATTCTCACACACACACACATTCATACACGCACACGCGCACACACACACACGCACGTTTTTGTGTGTGTGCGTGTTTGTGTATTTTATGTGTACCACAGTTATGATGTTTCGAAAAGATATCCGAAGATTAAGTATATCGGTACTTTGCTACTTGTATTAGATGCAAGCCAAAGAGTAATCTAATTGAGCAAAGAGTAATCTAGAATTATTTCTAGATTGATTAAAGATCCTGCAATAGAATCTTCCAGAAAACTTTGTGCCCGTTTAATAATTCACAATTTTAACAGGAAACCACGATGCAGACTAGAATCACCAAAAAATTCATAGAGTGTAGTGAGATGCAATATTTCATATTATTATAGGAGATAAACGTAAGTACGCTATTTTAAATCTAAAAAAGTAAACCGGAAGGACGTATACTTCCAGCGAAACCATTTTTCTAAATAAAAAGAGTACGGTGTAGAAAAATAGACGCTAACATACTCTTTTAAATATGAAGTTATCACGCTGTTTGATGTTTCGCTACTACGTGCAAATTTCATAGCAGAGAAAAATCGCGGAAACCCGTACTTAAAAGGATCCATTACCCTGCTTTAGACCATCTCGACATATTTATTTACAAACAATTATCCAATGAATAATTGATAAGAAAGGTGCATGCAGTCCTTACAACCCATTTAAAATGCGGACCCCGCCTAAATGAAGTTGTGTCTATTTTCTGAAAAATGCCCACAGTAGAGTTGTTCTTGTATTTTACTCAGGATTTCGGATGGTTTTAGTGAAAAAAATTGTTAATTTCAGGGAAGATAAATTAAAAAAATAATGGATTAATAGTTAATTTCATTTTATTCTTTTTTAGAATAAAACGAATAAACTCAATGTTGCCATCTTAAATGAATATAAAAAGAATAAATATTTCTACTACCTTAAGCATTTTTTAAAATTCCAACTAAATAAATTTACCAAAAGAAAAGAGAATGTACTGCGTTCTAAATTAATTTATGACAATTTTATTAAATATTAAAAAACGACTTCAAAGGACCTCCCCGAAAAAACAAACTCGAAAACTTATAATGCTCCTTTAATAAGAAACTGCTAATTATTTTAATCTTTTTTAACCTAGATATGTAACTGAGGAAGCAAAAAACAGTAAAATTTTATAAGTTCAATTACTTTGCATTGGGCCCAATTTTCTTTCGATAATTCCCTTCGAATAAAAACTAATAATGCAAATAATAGATCGTATCGTCTTTGATTACGGTTATTGAATTATATTTATTCGTATTTATCATCTTATAAAATTTATATATCTTTAGGCTTATACCAGTAAATGACTACACACAATTGACTAATAGCTGAATATATAGATGCTATGTAAAATTAAAACTTTTATAATAAAAACTTGCTCCGTGCATTTAATTTAAACGATCCTTTATTCTTTTTGAGGTAAGGAACTCCGAAAAGTAAGTAGGGCTATTCTATATATGGAAATTATTTTAAAGAGGTTTAATATAATAATAACTACTAGGTGGACACAATTACTTAAGTAATATAACGCACTATAAAGAAGGTGTGTCACTAATTTTAATAGAAATATTTGGGTTTCACATAAGATATTCCACAATTGTAAGTGAAAAACTTTTCTTATCGTTTTATTCACGACACACGGGACGACTTGAAGATACAATTGCTTATTAAATCTTGAATACAGACTCATAAAGTTTTTTTTTTATTATATAAATATTATGCCTGGAGAAATATAAGACTAAAGTTGAAGTACGTTTAGTAATAGTATTGATTTTAAATAGCTCTGCATAGGTTTACATACATACATGTGTATACATACATTTAACCGGTTCAGTAAATGATTCCCAAAATACCGTTTGGAGAATTTACTTTCAAATAAAATATTGCTAGTATCATAATCTTCGTAAAAGCAAGTAATTTAACAGTTTAAGGATAATTTAAACGTCTTAATCAATATGGAATATACGGTTTGGTGTTATTAAAAATCGATTTATAACATTATTTTTTTGGACCCATAACAGAGAATTTAATAATACATGGAAATTTAAACATTTAACAGTGCATGTTATTTCTATTAAACTTTACCAATATAAATATAATGTATTAAACCTATCACCTGGTATGTCTGTCATTTGCGTAACAAAAATAAAAAGTTGCCTATAAAGGTTTTATTTATTAATCCAAGTTGAGAGAAATCGTTTTACATTGGAATACTTGATATGTACATATATATATATATATATATATATATATATATATATATATATATATATATATATACACATATATATATATATACATATATATATATATATATATATATATATATATATATATATATATATATTATGCGTTTATTATATTTATGCGTTTAGAAAATTAAATCACATTTCAAAATAAAATAAAAAGACCATATTTAAAAAAATCTTTATCTGAAGCATATACATGCAAAATTTCATTCAATTATGGAGAGTATTTAAAGTATACACTGTAGAAACTACTACGGCATAACAGACAGACGGTACGCGCGTGGACATGAGGAAATTAATTGAGCTACGTGTTTGAACACGAAATCATAAAAAGTCGCTCCACTGAAAAATTACGAGCAGAATTCCAAAAGCAGATAAAGATTTTCATTGAAAATTACCAAATCAAGTACTGTAATTAAATCTTATTTAAGACCGTGACATGACATGATCAAATGTCTCGGTAAGAATATTTGTTCGACAGTTCCATATCTCGGTACGCTCGATTCGCAAAAAACCAATGGAAAACGAATATATTAATTCTAATTATAAAAATACACAGAGTATTGTAATGATAAATTACAATATTCATAAAATAACCTCGACCCAACTTAAATTAATAGAAATATGTTATTGCCGGAAATTTAATAATAAGTTAATTTTAAACCAAATAATTAATTTAATCCAGCGAAAATTCCCGCAGTGAAATGCTCATTAGACGATGTTGCTATTCTCCTTGAGGCTCCATCTGTAACATAAATTTATTATCAAGAAAAACAAGAGAAGACAATATCTATAATTAGAATTGTTAAAAATAAGTTGCTTATTATTTCTTTTGCAAATTCTGGGAAGAATGGTTTTTACCATGGAAGGGTAATTTATCAAATATTTAACCAAAATTTAGATTTAATTCTTAGAACTTTTAGTATTTTGTATATATAATAAAAATTATGAGCTTAATAAATGAACACCTGTTGGCAAAAGTTTTAAAAATCACCCAGGATTTTTTATTACTATACGTAAGCAACAAATTCCTAAATATTGGCAACATTCTTCATAATAAATTATTTTTAAGTTGAATTTTTTTATTAATATTTTTTGTTTTGTTACCAATTGCTATTACTTCTTATTTTAACTTTGGTCTATTTTATAAAAGAATAATTTATTGAGTTGAATTTGGACGATCGCTCAAATGCATTGTGACTTTTATTTGGAAATTTAGAAGCTTAAAAACATTTTTATCGAACTGATTGAGAATCCATCTTCAAATAAATTGTTATTATTACGTGAAAAATACTTTGCATGAATTTTGGTAATTCAAGTAGTAAAATTTATAATAAAATTTTAAACAAGGTTGAAATATTTCTCGTCAAAAAAGCTACTGACTAGGTAAAACACGGGCTTATTTTAAAAGCCCATCACTAAGAGGGGAGTTAATCAAATTTTTATTTTTAGACAATTTAGTTTTATGAACCATAGGTTATTTTTATGACAAGCCAATATTTGTGAAGATCGTAGTGACACACTACGATTCAATCCATGGTATAACATCGTTTGTATAAACCTATTAATTTTTATCGCTTTTTAAGCATCACTTCAAACTGAAATATATTATATTCAATGTATATTTTTATTTTTCTTATCTCATTAAAAGACCAGTTGTTAAACCAAATATTGTTTTGCAAAACCGCGTATTTTCTTCGATAGAATAATTATGTCTTACCGAACACAAGTGCTGGTGGGTCAAATAGAGCAGTAAAAAAATCACTTCATTTTACTTTTTCATCTTGACCATATCAATAGCAGCGAGTGGGGTGAGGTTCAATCTAACGATGCTTATAATCTCTAACCACTCTTAGTACTAACAAATAAGATGCTTGAAATTGCGTTCTAAATTGTCCTATAAATAGAATTGTTTTGAGTTATTAGGATAAGTAATCGGTTGAAGGATTCTTATTGTTATCTTTGTAGATTCGGGTGTTCAGATTCCAAATTAGGCAGGTATATTGAAGACTTTTCATTGTCTCTGGATAGAATTTAAGAAAAAAAAATATATGGCTTATTTCCCTTGAAAAAAAAGTGAGTACCTCACCTATATAAGCACGCCAATGAAGTGAATCTTCAACAGATAATGTTAGTTAAAAATTTATATAAACTTTTAAAAACTTTTTATATGAATTTATATAAACACCAGTCCAGCCCCGTTCAACGAAAGCCTGCAATCGAACCCGGGTCCCCGCGGTGCGCCGAATCATCAAAGGCCCCGTACCTTGTGATAAACCGTACACACCACGGCGATGACAAACTATTCTCTTGATGTTATCTATTTCTCTTAATTGTTACACACGTTAAACTATGTATTAAACAATATGGTATACGTTTATGTACTTTTTACTTAAAATACTTGCAGCCGTGAAAAGATCTAATAGTTATAGGACACTTGCTCCCAGTAGCCAACTTTCATAAACATATACGCAAGTATTTGGTGTTTTGAATAATTTTTATTTTTGTTTTTTTGAACGATTTAAAAAACATTATTTATAATTTAGAAGTTACGTAGAAGAATATAATGTTGTTAATTTGATTTCTAAAGACTTAATTTTTATAAAATGAATTTTGAATACAAGGTCGTGTTTTATTATTAATACGATAATAACTAAAAATAATTAATAATGTTCATAATTTGCGACTGAATAATGGATTTTGTATTATGTTAAATTCATTTAAAATAAACAATTCAAAATAATTTCAGATGTTTTAACATTCCTTTCTAGTGGCAATTAGAATAAATTAAAGGTTAAGGGCCTAGTTACGAGGAACTTATCCGAGAATTTAAGTTTATAAAAGCACTATTGCAATAAACTTTAAAAAATTTCCTTTCAAATCTTAAATGAATTACGCAACACTTATTGTTGTTCTGTTTGTTAACTTTTTTTTTAAATTTTAACTAATTAATGCAATTTGAGACTTAGCATACTTCGATAAAATTGTTTGATACGCACATCATGCTTATTTATTTTTTAAATGTGCATTGAATACGTGCATTTAAAACTATGAAATAATGCGTTCCAAAATAATATTACATATTCTCTCTATATTACAAGAATTATTCAGTAGTTTGCTTCTAAGAAATAACCTGACGATAACATTTTTTACCGGTTAGAATAAATGATACAATCCAACTTCAACGCCAGTTTCAACACCACGTCAACAAAATGTAAAACTTGTTCAATTAATGTAACAACTTTTGTGCTGGCATGCCTTCTAATGGATTCTATCGTTCTGAAGGAAAATAATTTATAGCGGAACCTGCATATTTCAATTCGACAAACATAATTATGCTTCAAACATAATTCATAATGACATGTCAAGTAACATCTTGAATCTTTTAGACATATCAAATTAGATTTAAGGTGAGAGAAAAAAATAAGAAAATCTGCGTAAAAGGCTAAATATTGAAAAAATACGAAATATGGAGAAAAAAATCTGCGTAAAAGGCAAAATATTGAAGATATCTTATGATTACATGTGAAATATTATTCTTTTATTTACATATACAATTTTATTTATATATACAAAACACAGAGAACCAATTGTTTCTAAAAATATAAAGTTTCTTTTCACTGGCTTACTATTATTAGCAGCAGCTGGTGTTTTTGATTATTCACTTGTATTATTAATTTATTTTTCCAAAAAATGTCTCACTTACAAATTAGGGAGGTCATTGCAAAAACACTAGATTATCTAATAGTTCCACATAAACCAAATTTCATTTTCTTACGATAGTCTCATACGGACTAATGGTAGCTTAATGAACAAATACTGATAATATAATTATAGAACTTTATCGTTAATTTTACGACATTAACCTTCGTTCATTTTTAATAATCAGATGACTTTTTGATTTTTATCCACCATTTTTTATTGCTCATAACTGAATGACATTTTAAACTGAATTTTTTGTTTTAAAATTTTTCAAAGTGAATCTTACCTTTTTAGTCGTTCGATGAAAATAATTAAAGTTGGCTGTGCCTCACCATTTTTATTATAAAATTGTAGAAATAATGAGCTATTTGAAGTCCTTACCACTTTAGACTGTACGACTTGCTTTTCTGTGACTTGCTTTGCTAAGTCTATTTATTATTATAATAGTGGATACTATCGATTACTAAAGTAACTCCGACAAAAAAGTAATTTAAATAATGAGTACCAAAGTATGTAAGATAATAAATTTGAAACCAAAATATTTAAAAGTTATACAGAAACCAAAAACTAAACCAAAATTTGTAAACACGCGCCTTTGTGAACTACTATAATACGTCTTTACATGAATAAATTATACTTTCCCATATAATATGAAAATGATTATTTACTAAAACTATGAAAATAATTCGCTATTGGAAAAAACATTTAATACTGTACATACTTTTGTGCATATGCGGTATGGGTATACTCAAAACTAGGTTTGAAAAAATTTTAAAAAAATTCCAGAGCAAATAAATAATGTCATATATTAACTTATGAGTTCTTTTACCAACAATTCCCTAAGAATGTTTTGACACGTTATTCTAAACGGCGGTCGGTTTTAAAAGAAAAGCTATTTTTCTATTTCCAAATTGATTTTATTTTATTTGGTTATTAATATATAAAAGCAAAAAGCTAAATGAAAACCAAATACAACTGACCAAATTGTTGGATAATTACCTACGATGGAGATATGGCAAAGAACGATTAGTCAAATCGTCATACGAGGGACGTCGAACGATATAATTAATATCAGTAAGAAATTTCGTGGAATCGATTCCGCAATATGCCTAGACACATCACGATCAGTAAATGTGATGATGTACAAGTATGAGACTTTCAATTGTTATGTTTTTATTAGTATTATCGTTGAACTTGACCTTTGAACCACCTTCAAATAAATCAATAATGTGAAGGACTTCGAATATCGCCAAGATTCACAAAATGAAGATTCATATAATCAGGATATCTTTAAACTGGTTGCTGAATAGATGGTTGCAATGTCACTTCCCCCATGAATGCATTATTTATAGAACATTTGTAAAATAAACACGGCGTCCGTTCATTTGCACGACATCTTAGGTCTGGCATAGTCTTTTTTGGAGACTTAAAGAACACATATTTAATTCATATATCGTTTCGATTGTGTTAAGTAGAGATTTAAAATACAAACCTTTCGATTTAGTCTCTCTAGCATAATAAGGTCTGCTTTAAGAAACGTTCTAAAAAAACATGAAAGAAAATAGTATATATATATATATATATATTTTTTTTTTTTTTTGGAGTGAATAAAATATGAACATTAAAAACAAAATAAGAACCAATAAGGGTACTCATATGTCATGAAAATGTTTACCAGAAAGCCATTTTCTTACATTTCATTTTATTCATGTGACTACTCAAACATTCAATTGATCTGTCTTTCAATTACGCTAAATCGATATATAGTTCTGAAGTCTGTGAAAAAACTAGGATTTTTGAAGTATTATATTAACTTTCAAAAGGGTTTATAAGGGTTTCATGTATGTAACGCACGTGTCTTTCTTATTTTATAACATAAAAGTATTTTTTATGACATACGTTAGTTAAAATATAATTTGTCATAAGATTACAGATTTAAACCCTGAGTCACGTTTACACATATACCCAGTAAACGTTTGAAACCTTTTAGAAGTTCGACACAAATCTAATGATTTAAGGCAAGTTTTACATTTTTTATATGCGTAGATCAGTAAATAAGTCAATTATTTACTGAAATCGCGATTATAATTTTATAGTATGATTTCTACTTTCTACGAATTCTTTACCACAACCTACATTTCGTTGTATTACATCTTCGGGGGTGGTAATAGCAAAAATATTTGCAAATAGTCAACCTGAAGATGTTGTAATAAAACGAAACCTAGGTCGTGGTAAAGAACTCAAAGAAAGTAGAAATAATACTACATCACGTAGTTTCATTTAATTGTGAATAAAGAATTTCTAAAAAACTAACGTCAATTCAGGTTACGTTCACATTTTATTTGAGAGAGCTACAGTAATGCGCACACACTAAAACAAAGAAACATTTTTTTGCAGAAAGAAGAAGTTGAAACATTCCCTTTTTTAACCACTGGAGTTTGTGTAAACTCAAAGAATTGAGACGGCAGGTTATTTGATATAAACCAGATACATTTTCATTAAAAAAAATTAAATTATCAGTATCAAAACTGAAGTTAAACATCAAGGATGGTCAGCATATGTTTCGATAGCTACATAATAAAACTTCGCTGACTTATTCTGCTTTATTAAATTTATAAAAGAAAAGATTTTTTTCTTTTGTAAATATACGCTTATTTCAGAAACTGATTTCTAATTAATTAAACGAATAAATGCAATATTAGAATATTTATTTTTCACCTCATTACTTTATTATTATCGAAAAGCTATCCACTATTTTTAATCGTGAAAAAAGTAATGGTTATTCTTTTTACTTATTCGTTAATACAAATTAACCAAATTAGTTTTGAACCGCAACATTGGCTAAGTACCGCTCTTCCGATGTTTTTCAAATTTCAAGGGCACACACAATGTAAAATACTTTGAAGACCTGTATTATGGTCCTTGGTATTGGTGTATAAATCCTGATTTTCTATTAGTGCATGTCGTAAGAAAAATTAAATAGCCAGATAAAAAAAATGTCAAAATTGGGTACAGCTTTTTTTCTATAATACACTTGCGGCACTAATTATAAAATAAATCTTAATATCGAATCAAAAATAGGAAAACCATACTCAAGGTTATCTTCATGAAAAAGAACCACAATTTTATAAAGCGCAGAGGAGTTTCTGAAATATTTCAATTGAAAGTTTTCGCTCATGATACGTTTATTTTATGTTCAGTTAAAAGTCCATTAAATTTAATTATAAGAATTAATGATTGAGGAAAAAAATTAAAAAAACTAAAATTAAGATATATGACATTCAAAAATGAAATTACGCAAACAACGAACTTTTTCCGCAGCTTCTTTTCAGCACACTAATTTTTCTGGGTTGTATCATTAAAGTTGCATTATTTTCTATTACACACATCTGTGCTTGCGTAATTTTAAGTAAATATATTTTCGGTGCTCTAAATATACATTTCACTTTAAAATAGTATCTCATTTCAATAATTAAAATTGTGTTTATTTTAACTTGTAAATGAGCTGCAAAAGTTTTTATACGATGGACTGATTTTTTTTGCATACTCTTAGAGTAAAAACATTTCCATTGCAAAATTTTAATTATTTTTTGAAAAGAAGCTATATTTATTCTATTTTCAGATTAAAGCCCAGTTTCAGTTAATTACCTCGAACAAAATAGGATATACCGCCTTACCGTAAAATGCTGCTGTTTATATTATTATATTTTTGCAACCGTCGGAAGGAGTCAAGAAAATAAAATTTAATAAACATTTTAGTTGAATAACTCCTGTTAACGGTAAACTTGGCCACATAATGAATCGGGCTCTTTAATTTTTTTCACCAATATTAAAATCTAAAAGTTAAATCTAGCCTAGTAGTTCGAAATATTGGTATAAACTCGAGAATAAACTATTTTAAGTGTGATTGATTAAGCATATAGAATTATAAGAAAAACCAGAAAATGTTTATTCTGAATTTTTTTCTGTGTGTCTGTTAATTTATTTTTCAATCATTGGATGAATTTTAATGAAATTTGGTGTAATTATAGTTTATACCCTTGAGCAACATATTGGATCTATATCTGGATATTACAGATTTAAAAAACACTTGATATAGCGAAAATTACAATATCGGTACTGCCAACGCCATCTATTAGCGTTTTTAGTAAACTTTATACTTATATATATTGTGGAAATCGGCAAAAAATAAAAAGAAACAGATTAATAGTGATAATAATAATAATGATAAAAGTAATATTAATTTAGTCAGATCAGTTGGGTGGCCCGTTGTATAATAGCACTTTTACACAGTATGCTGAAGACGCGGGTTCAATTCCCACCGGTCGATCGATTTTCCCTTTGTATGGTCTACAATGTTGGTTATTAAACTGATGTTATCTTTAAATAATCTTGGACATAGTAGCGGGTAGAGCTAATGGGGAAATAAACTTAAAAATAGTTCGTCGGTCTAAGGGAATACTGTGCGAGTATGGGAAGGTTGAAAAGTTAATACAAAGGAATTATTTTAGTTACTTAATTTATTATAGTTACTTATTTATTCAAGTCAAGCAACAAATATTAAACTTATTATTAAGTGATTACACAGACTACGACAAAGACCTTGCCTCGCAGCATGCCCAAATGTTTATACGTAACTTCGCGTTACTCAAATCCTGTCGCCTTTTTGAGTTTTTATTCCCAAAACTGATATTTAAATTTCAAATTATATGTGTTAAGGTTGAAAGATATTACATTAAATGTCAAAAAATATAAGGTGAAAACAGCATCCAACAGAAGAAGACGTGTAAAAAATATGAATGATAGACGTGACCAGGATGAGATAAAAAAAAATCGTGACATCATGATGTTTAGGAAAATAAGGGATGAAGCTTTCATATTTGGCAGTAAAAAAGGTAATAATTTCCGTATCGTTTTTATTATCAAAGATATAAATTGTGGTGATTTATCATTATCCCATACTTAATCTTAGGGTGATATTCTATCAAACTCATTACTTTATTACTTTCAGATCCCCCCTGCCAATCTTTAAAGAATCTGTTTCTTAATGCAATTCCTATCTTGTGTAAAACAATCATATTTATCTACGATTGTTATAGAAAAAGAATAAATGGTGAAAATGAATTGAATACATGAATATATACAAAAAAAATTAAACTACAACGATACCTGTATCTTAATAAATAGTAAAGAATTAAACATTTTAGAAGAAGCTACAAAATGCATGGCAAGATATTTATAGGCTTCCATATCTATGCACACTAAAGCTATCTAAATTAAAATCAGATATCGCCGCAGTTCCTATTTGTAGTGGTAGTTGTACGGTAATGTTAATGTCATTTACCTTGTCTGCCCACCCATCAATTTCGTTTCTATTCCTTGTGCTAAAGAAGTACAAGGAGTTTGCTGTCCCAGGTAAAGTTGCGTTTAATTTGGAGTTCATTTGGTCATGTCTTTCAAGGATAAATATTTACCACTTAGAGAAAATATTTTTCTCTGTAAATTAATAAATAACGTATTTCCTTGAAAGGTAAATCGGCAATTAAGTAAAATCAAAATTGAGGAAATAAAGGAGTAAAATAACATATTTCAGGTGTGAGACCAGATACTGGAAGAGTCAACAAAGATTTTATCGTTTATTTTAAGAGAGGGAACAAAAAATTCCTTTTGTCACACTCGTACAAAAAAAGAGGTCACTTCCTCAAGGGGCTTTGTGCCCCTTGGATGATGGCCCCTTATGATCATTTTGTTTCATGATTTCAAAATACATTATACCAATTGAAATAATTCTCTGTTAATTGTTTTTGTTTGTTTATAAATGCACACATACACAATCAGATCTTCATTGGTCGGTATATATTTTGGTGATGACCAATCGAAATCATACTCCAAATAAGTGCTAAAATTTGTCCGAAACTTGTAAATCTGTATTAAGTACATTCCTTTTACTTTCAGAACGATAGCATGAGTTAGGCTCACATTTGGAGTCAAAGATTAATTGTTCAGTAGCCATCATTTCAACATTTTTTTTAGTGTGGTAATTCCTACCGTAAAATTGTCATGTTTTGATTAAATCAAAACAGGTAAAGAATTATATCTGGCAAAAAAGTGCACATAGACATAAAAGTCTAATGGTCCCAGTAAACCATCTGAATGTAATTCATGAATATTTATAGTTGTATGAATAAATTTTGTAGGATGAGTTTCCGTGTGTGTTTAAATGTGGTAGTAGGTAAACAAATTATAATAGTAGACAGTTTAAAGCCTTACATGCAAAGAGCATGATACGGATAGCCACGACTACGATATGAACGAATTATTTATGATTTCCATGTGTACTGGGATTACATATATATATATATATATATATATATATATATATTCTTATTTTAGCCATAGTCTCAATAATATCTAGATACACTTCTCAAAATTGGGCGCGGCCGGGAGTTTGATCATTGCGAATTTATAATGAACCTTTTTTACGCTTGTATGTTAAAAATAATATTTTTTATGACATAAACATATATTTCTATAGGTATATTCAAGCATATATATGCATGAAATGCATGTTTTAACAATAATTAAAGTCATAAACGCTCTCTTTTTAAATGCGCTTATGTTAAATTTGTATTATATAAAGTATTATTAATAAGAAATAAAAGCAACAATAAAAATGTAGCGGAGACCAAAAACATTTTTAGAAACGACCACAAAAATAATCACTACCGATATTTTATTAAGGTTGGTAGCCATTGCTTAAATTAATTAATATTAAACTATTAGCTGACATTGATATTGGTTCTGTGTTATCTAAAACAATGTTTTTTCCCCTGTCGTATCGGTGAGATTTATGTCTAAGCATATTATATATTTGTATGGAGGATACAACGAAGGACAGTCTACATTTCGTTACATCTTGCTGATTCAAAGAATTACTTAGAAGTAGCATTGTGAAAAATAAAACAACTTTTCATAAAAGATATGATATTTTTAATTTGTCTGATTAATGATTTAATATAATTTTTTGAAGAGATTATTATTTAGATTTCCTGTACACGTAACTTTCATTTTTATTCTATTATTCTATTATTTATTCTAATACCAGTCGAAGCTATATAGGCTTTTGACAGTTTCCTCACTACCAAATTAATTTTGTATTAATTCGATCTGATCTTCAGTGTTTTGTTTTTGAGATATGAGACTTCGCCCATTTGCCCTTTTTTCCGCTCCTAACCTAAGTATTTAAACTTTGAGCAGCACTTAAAGCCACGAACTCAAATTATATTACTATATAAAACACCGTTAACAAGTTATTAGTTTTTAATTAGTATTTTGATGTTCGTTAAACTAATCAATAAATAAATGTGTCAAATCATATACGCAACGTTTACAGGTTATATCTTCGTAATTAGTGAAATATTGTGTGAAATGAAACCATAAAAATATTTCTCAGAGATGTGCAATTTTCCGGAAGGCATGTGTAGGATACATGTGTTGGACAAATATATAAAATGAGTCAACAATTCTTCCGGTATTTGTTAAATAAACAATAATGTTGAATGACACGGCGAACAATGTCAGTAAAAGAACTTATCGGAACTAACAAGACAAGAGACGAAAGAATGCCTTTGTTCAACCCATAGTGTGACCCAGATATTTGGAATTGCTAATGTAAACAGTGATAATATTATAAAGAAATTTTCGTTATGGTAAATTTCAAAGAGTTTAGCTATTTAGTTTCAATTAACATACACATTTAATTTGGATTAATAAGATTAAATGAAATTGAAAAGAATGAGAAATAAAAATTTTTATTGCAATCAAATTATTTCGTAAAGTATTTTAAAACTCTGACATAACTTTAAATAAAATCAGTCAACATGAATGTAGCACTATGCAGGAATCGTTTCTACTTGTACGTAAAACTTTTAATATTGTATGTACATTACGTACTTGTATAATTATTTTATTAGTACATTACGTACTTGCATAATTATCAATGATTACTGTCTGTTCATCAAAAATCCAATTCTATATATTCCAGTATTAAAATTGTTTTAGGTTTAACTTAACAAGCATTGATGGCACTGAACATGCATTTCATACATTTACAGGTCATTACCTACTTTTTGTTTTTAACCGACCATGGATGAGCCAAAAGAGGGTAATGTTTTTCACATCCTTGAATGTTTCTACAGCTTATAATATAAACACATCACATACCTGAATGTTTGTATAGCTTATTAATTTTACTTTATAAGAAATGTATCGCTGTAGATACGGCTGGTAACATGGTTAATGATGTTACGAAAAAATCAACACGCTAGGTGATATCTCTGTAATATCTTTTTTTCAAACACCAGCAATATGGATATAAAAAAGCTGGTTTCAGTCATTGAATTTTTACAAAGAAACAAAATTAGTTTGGAATTTGCTTTCGAAATTCTTTACTATCGCAGTCGAGTTTCTCCTATTATGAAACATAATTTGTATCTTATTTCTATATACTAAAGGTTTCAGTATTTAATTTTACAACTTAGAATTTTAGAATTTATTTATATTAAACATGTTAATATTGTAAGCAAGTGGCAAACAACGGAAGGGAACAGTTGGAAGCAAGAAAATTAGTGGTAAATTTTCATGATACACGAGTCAATCTATTGATGGTTGAAATAAATATATGAATGACAATTACAAAATAAAACGAATGAGCATGTCCATGTGGAGTACTAACTATGCATTAAATATAAATCTTAGTAAATTTAGTTTTAAAACTTTTATTTTGTGCTATTGCCTTTCAATTGTGTATTTCCTTTTCGCCCTCCTAAAATAAATGAAGTTGCAAAACTAAAATTTAATAAATTTTTTTTAATATAATTACTGAAATCCAAATATGTAAACTTTACCAGATTATTTTGTAGCACAAAACTTTGACATCATTTAATTCATGGTTTATTTGTATTAATTAATATTTATTTGATCTAGTTAAACCTTATACATTATTTTCTTGAAATTTGGATTTGTGTTTCCATCTTTTTACTTTTATAACTTTTGGTGTCTATAGATTTTAAAATACAGGAAATGGGCAAAGTTATGCATGGAAGAGAAGCTTATGAATTTTGTAAAATTTATAGATGAAACTTACGAATTTTGTGGAAAATATTGAATATCAATAGGAAGTTTTAAATTTGTTTATTTTTCTTCATATAGTAAACAATAAAATATTATGTATTGTATCCTCGTCTTAATTTTGCTCACTTTTCCCGAATTAATAAGTAATTTGTACGACTTATCAATGCATTTCAAAAATTGGTAGAAAAACAATTTCTTTAAACCATTTACTTCTGAAAAAAACGTACACACACAAACTCACATACATATATATATATATATATATATATATGTATATATATGTGTATATAAATATATATATATATATATATATATATATATATATATATATACATATATATATATGTATACATATATATATATATATATATACATATATATATATATATATATATATATATATATATACATTTAAATTGTTCAATTATTTTCCATGCATTTTCATTGTAGATAGTATTCTCTTCAAGGATTGTTTGAACTAAAATTTACAAGTGACTGACTTCGAAAAATACTTTAAAATGACCGCGATACTATTGGGTTAAAATGTGTACTACAGATGAGATGAATTTTTCGTTTTATGTATTAGACATTATTTTGTGTTACAGATGAATTATTTCTTACACAGTATTAAAACAGTGAAATGTGACCGGAAGATATTTATAATACTTTGCATAATATTTCATTCCCCTTAGCTAATTATAATATAAAACGTATTCAATTTATCAAAATCTTTCCTGAAATTAGAAATTTAATTAATTTAACCAAATGTTTATATCAGTTTTTACTTACAACTTGTAAAATTTTGTCATTAGTTCAACTTAGCCACAAGAAATAGTAATAAAGTATGATACGGTGGAAAAACATTTTCGTCAGAAGTAGCAGTGTCCCAAATATTACCAATAATTAAAAATATAATACTTTATAATAAATATAAGGACATTTCAGGCATGTGTTCCATCTGGTGGTGATGTCTTTTTTGGATTTTTTTAAAATCCTGTCACCAGATTATATGGGGTTTTAATATTACAAGGTCTTTAAAAAAATTCAATCATAATTAGTTAATAAGTATTTGGTAATATTTAACATTTAACTGCCTCATTCATTGTTATTTATATATTTTATCATAATAAATTGAATTTATTTTTTAATATAATAAGAAACGCAAGCTGAATAATACATCACGTATCAGACGAATGAGTATACGTAAAGTAATTTTAAAATATTTCACAAGATAACTCACAACCCTTTCATTACAGGTACTCGCTTTGGACAAGTTTCTTATCTGATAACTTCAAATAAACATTGTATCATAATGTTTTAAGAGTTGTTTTAACATTTATATCGACAAGCAAATGTTTTAAACAAGTTTTTATTTTATTCTATTCAAATGTCTTCGTGGAAGATTCTAATTCAATTAAAATCAAATTTTTAAAATTAAATTCAATTTTTAATGTCTTTATTGGAGATAATCTAAAAAAAATAATTTTGTCAGTGACAGGATTGTCGAGGTCAATATTTAGTTGGGTTTAGCTACTGAGTTTTTTTCGCTTTAATGTTTTAAATATACCAACAGAAGCTCATGGTTAACAGTTTAGATATAAAAAAATATCTGATTAATTTAATAGCATATAGATAATATTTAAGGATCAATTTTCAACCTTGCCATAATTTTAGTAGCATTGGTTAGCTTCATTGAATATGTGATGCAAATAATGTCCGAATATGTCATGATGGAATATGGCGTATCATTATTAATAATTAGAAAATATTTCTAAAAATTTACTATATTCTGTTTTATTTCATTAAATGATAAAAATATTTTTAAAATGGAAGTAGCTGGTTGTGCGGCAATAAATATTCATCTTTATTGCAGTCAAGTGTACGTCGCAATACGGTCGTAAAAAATATTATGAGCATAAAAATATTTTTTCGGGGGAAAGATTGATCCTTTGTAGAGTTTCGTACCTCAAAACGAAAAAAAACAAAACCCTTAGAAACATTCAATTAGATATAAAATTAAAACATATTCATTCATATTTACCTCAACCTATTGGTCACAGGTGGTAACAAGGGTCTCTCGGTGGAGCAGGAAGGTGCCGATAGGAATTTCTCAAAGGCGAGGTTTCATCGTATTCGCGATGTTTGACTTTTCTTGACGGGCTCTTTTCACTCTTTTCACTTCGTTTCGATCATATTTTATGCTGAGACAATGTTGCCGCCTAGTAGGGGACTCGTTACTTATTCGGTGACGAATCACACTGAGACGACGTTGCCGTTCCTTAGCTTATTAAGCACGGATCTACCAAGCTACGTTGATGTTTCATCAACTTTCTCTGCGGATTCAATCCATAGGCAAAAACGGTCATATTCTTTTATTTTAGGTTGACTATATTCACGATATCCAGGAGTCTCTTCAAAACTTGAATTACGCGCTTTTTGTTGAGGTGAAGTTTTTTTTGATATCGTCTTAAAATGATTGATATTTTTTCAAGCGAGCCATCACTTTTTATTACCCGTGTCGATAAAGAAAATAACTCACTTTCAGTTAAAAAATATAGAAGTGAATACCTAAGTTAATCTTCTTTCATCTGCACTAAACAAATTTCTCAAGGTTTTTTTTCTTTTCAAAAAAGAAACTGTCGTATAACCTAAACGAAAATAAAAAAAAATAAGCAAAATTCATTTAAAAAAAATTACGTATTTATTTTATAACTAATATTTTTAATAATTAACTATTGCCAAATGATAAATATAATATCAAGTAATATATTTCCAACAGCCTACAGATTTAAATTTTCCGTTGAATACGTTTATTACCTGCTAAAAAAGTTATGGCAGCTAATTAACGTAATCATAGCGCCAAACAGGAAATTATAAGCGCCCGATGTGCGTGAAAATAAATAATTTGATTAATAGCATATTTTACAAGATTACGTTGAAGAGAATGCTATTCATATGTCCATATATATTAATGTATGTACCTATATATATATATATATATATATATATATATATATATAAACACACACTATATATATATATATATAAATATATATACATATATATAAATGTATGTATGCTGATACAAATGAATGTACGGTCATTAAACACCAGAAAGGCTTTTTCCGTTTCAATAAATAAGGTATTATTAAATTCTTATTTGTCGAAAGAAACAAATATTACCTTTGTATAACTAAATTTTTGTGTGAGAAGAAAATATTGATAAGTTCCAAGGCTTAATTAATTTTTCCAATAACTTTAAAGTTTGATGTTAAATAAAATCGTTCAATTGCGAGTAGAGCTCGCCCATCAAGGGTTTCGTACCAAGTGTAAGTTGAAATTATTGTTTTGTCACAAGTCATCACTTACGTAGACCTTCTATTGTAATAAATAATTAATGACACCTAATATAATTGGGAAAAAGGAATTTTTATGTTATCGTGAACATATCAGCAACTATAACATTTAGAATTGACGTTACAGTATCAAAATATATGTTTGAGGATCTTGTAATGCCCTTTCAAATGACACGCCACACTACATTCGTGTACTTATTTATATTCCCCCATGAAATTTTATGTAAATGTATTTAACCGTTACTATTGAAACATGTGCAGGTTAATATGCTTTATTACAAGGCAAAATGTACATTTCATCACCAAGAGACGTCTGAGAAAAATTGCTCTGATAGAGGGATAGAAGATCTCGTAAGTATGAAAGGCTTCAGTTTTTTTTTCTTTTTAAGGGACTTTAAACAAAACTCTAATAAAACATAATTATAACATCGCTTAATCTCACTTATTTCAAGAAATATCTTACGTCATATTAATCTATAAGATATTTTCATGTATGATTTTTTGATAATAATAGAAAAATAACATTCTAGAATGAATATGTTATAGAAAAAATTTTCTTTCATCTTCTATCGCACGAATAAAATCTATTTTGACAGGGAACCATGTCTTAAATGGTCGGTATGTGAGCGGAACGCTCTGACCACGAGCGACTCCAAAAGTGTGAGTACCGGCAATCGCTTGCCATTCAGTCTCTCGCAGGCCGAGTACCACGCCGCATATGTCTGTCGATAGAAGATAGATGCGCAATCACCTAAAGAAAAATTGAAATTATATCCGGTGCTGATGTCATAAGTTATGAGTTACCGCGTATCAGGGTTTTTTAGATAAAAATTTCTTGCGAAGAAAAATTTTTACGCTTATAACTTTGCAACAAATTATAATACAGTTCTAATTGAGGTGTCGTTGGATAGTGTTTGAAAATCTTGTGATTGAAACCATTTATAAATATTTCGTTAACTTTGGAAATTACGAGCCGCTGTACTATGATAAGCAGCAATGAAGCGCACAAAGTCAAAGAATATGAAGCGGGATGTCTACGAAATTCAATTAAACAAAGTCAGACATAAAGAGGAGGTTAACAGTCTTCGACTATGCTATCTAATCATTGAAATCGGACAACAAAAAACCAGCCAATTTAGCCTCCAAAATTATTGTTCACGATGAAAATTTAGAGCCACGCCCCAGAACAAGTAGAGTGACGTCATCTTCGATTTGTATAATAATAGTGAATAGTGAACGAATCATTTCATTTCGAACGTTTCTCAGTTGGGAGCGGATTAAAACTTGTCGCTATTTCCATGCAGACCGACAACGCTTCACACAAATCCGCAATAGATTATACCTTTGTGCGCAATATGAATCCGGCAATAATGATATATGTTAGACACTTTAGCTACCATAGACCGATAGTTCATAAGTTAACGATGTAAAGAGAAAGAAATGAAAAATATATATGTATCGAATAATGCAAGATATGATTCGTTTATTGTCATAAAGTAAAATTGTGTCATGAAATTCCCTCATGTATAAAGAGAATGGTTCCCTGAAAAAACTCCGGCACGACCCGCTCTTGCTCATGCCAGATTTTTATCAACCTTATCCACTATCAAAAATAACATAACGAAATAACAACAGAAACGCCAAAAAGCAGTTGAATAGGTTTTTGATCAAATTTTACTTCACTACAGCGGTACGTGTTAGCCAGTTGTTATTATGTTTTGAAAAGTCAGCTCCATTAAAAATAAAAAAGAATAAACAACTAAATTGAGACTCAGTTCATATACCTCTCTATTTATTGCTGCAATAAAATATAATACTCCTATGTTTTCACAAATTTGCCCTCAAATATTTTATTGGCTTACTACGTAATATCTTGCTACCGCAGCATTTTCATATATTATTGGGTATACCCAATGTCAGATTTTCATGAAAATGGAAGATATAGTTTCAAAATATTCAATATTTAAACAAGGTTACACAAAATCTTGTACTATATCAAAATCAAGAAAAAAATCTTCATTCAAAGACAGAAAGTTTTTCATTTATACATATGCGTATGTTATTAATTTGTTGCCAGAGATACCTCACACGTTCTTCCTCGTTGCAAATAAAAATTACATTTGCAATTTTATCTTCCCTGAACCCTCCATGAGGTCGTAACGAAATAAATTTTCCGCAATTAAGATCTTTGTTCATATCGTGCGCATATAAGATTACCGGCAGCCATATAGGAAAGAAATTTTGGAAAATTGATGAGAAGAAAAAATAAATTCCATTCATTGTAAAGTATTCTTAATTAAAGAACGTAAAGTCGAAGCAAAATAATATTTAATAAAAACGAACCGAGTTCAAGTAAAAAAAATTCAGACGGAAGTGATATTCCGTTTTGTCATTACTATATTACCCTTTTGATAACTAAGTAACTTTATTTAATGAATGTAATATATGTTTTACAAAAATTTTGCTAGAAGAAAAAAATTACATATGAAAAGTTGAATCTACGTTTGGTTACCACCTTATAGCATTGTTTTCTTATATAGGATATTCATTCGACAAATGACGGCGAAAAGGCGAATTCACAAACAATATTTATTTATCACATCTGTGATATTACCAGATTTCTCACTCCTAATATTTGAAATTAGTAACATAAAATTTGTAAATATATTTGGCAATAAAGTAATAGGACCCAGTGAGTTTTTAAACGCCATTTATATATCTAAGGAACGTTTGAACCTGTTTAATTAAATACTTTGATTTATTTAGATCTAGAAATGTAAAATTTGCAAACAAAATTATAATCTAAAAACCACAAAAAAACACTTTCTGAACAAGAAAGGAACACTTCCTTAAATACGCAAATCCTTCGAACACTTTTAAAATTCATTTGTTTTTCCTTTATTTCAAATTCGAATTTGAGTTGAAGAAACCGTTGCAAAATGCTTATTGCCAACAAGTCATTAAACTGAAGTAAGAGTGATTAAAAGACTATTTTTTTCTTATTATCACCCTTATCTAAACCTGGTGTAGTTACTAAATTATGAGTTAAACAGCGAGAAAGCTTCTTTCTAATGTTATATTTTGTTCAATACCTTCCCTTTGTACTTCACAAATTACATTATTTCCCAACTTTAAAAAGTTATGGTCGTTATTTTTGTAAACTTTCAATTGTGTATAGCATACTTGGAATAATATTAAGTTTTTCTTCTGAATGCTTCAATTTATTTGCAAATTACATTTATTGAAAAGAAAGTAATGGCAGGAGAAGTAGTGTGTACATAGCTTCAAAATTATTTAAATACCTCTGACAAATATCACATACACACACACATGCACACACACACACACACACACACACACATATATATATATATATATATATATATATATATATATATATGTATATATATATATATATATATATATATATATGTATATATATATATATATATATATATATATATATATATGTATATATATATATATATATGTATATAACCTCTCCCTCGCATGAATGATTTATTTTGGGCTTAATTTACACGTATGCAGTTTGCGATATTTGGCCGTCACGCCCAGCTCCAATATCGGCCGTAAATCTCAAATACAATTATTAAATTGGTCAAGGCTGAGTTAGGTCTAATATTAGGTTAGGTAAGATTAACGTATCGTAATACTGAAAAGATATCTTTTAATATCTATTTGTTTTGTGTAATCATTCTGCTTAGTTTAACGTGATTCTACAAATTTGATATAAGTTAAATCTAATAAGCAAATACCACTCTATAACATATAACATAATGCATAGATGACAGTTGCACTTTTAAAAGTAATAAAACTGACCAAATTGTGCTGAGCGTACATATAGCTAGACCGTGATGTTCGCCTTGATTAAAATTCAATTTGGAGACGTCAATCGGTACCAGCTTCCGGTTGTGCGAAAAGTTTATAAGGAAAGCTTCAACTGGGTTCGTTGCGGAGGTTATTTGTGTGTGCTTTATCGTTACCATAAAAGTATTATTTATTATATTGCATAATAAATTTGACAAATCAATGACGTAAATTTTTAGCAGGTGTGATGAAAAAACAATACTTAATTAAATTTTTCATGCCCCTAACTGAATATTTAAAAATTTTGAAATATTTTCCCTCCATATATATAAATATATGGATGGAAAATATTTCATAACATTTGTAAATACATTTGTAATACCTTTAGTTAAAATTTTTTTTAGTAATTTTAATATCAAACACAAATAGATTCTTGTTTTAATATTTATATTCAGTGAATAGTTTCACTCGCAGGGTTTCAGTTAGAGACGCTTTTTTGCATACGCTTAAAGTGACCTGAACAACTACTAATTTAAATTTTCTGATAATAAATTACAAAACGAATGAAACTTGAACACGTTTTATTAATAAAACTATGAACGGATATAGAGATAGATTTAGATAATGATATAAAAAGTAGACACGAATACATATCGCATATTCCAAAGTATTGCAGCTTTTTTAAAAATGGACGAGGTCATCCATATCCTATATTTCTTCTTCCATCTTTTAATATTATTGAAATCATAATAGATCTTCTCTATACATATTGTTATTTTAAAATTATGTGCAGTAAATTGAGTTCAGTTTGTATTTTTACGATTAATTACCATTAGTAAAAACACTATATGATGACAAAAATCAATTACCACTCATTCAAAAACTGGCTTACTTTTCACGAAAACTCCAGAAATATGAACCTTACCTTCTAGTTACGTAGCGCAACCGGAAGGTAAAGCTCGGTGGTTAGAATCATTTCAGAATAGCTCCTCGCCACCGAGCCTTATCTTCCGGTTACACTACTCACTTTAGCACTTAACAGAGCTATTTTCTCAACGAGAAATTTATGGAAACGTATGGAAAATAATAAGCTTTAATAGTTTAATAGAGAAATTAAAAGAAAATATAAACGGAAGGCAGTTAACATTGACAGAAGTGGTTTTTATGTTTTATTTTCATATTGTGTTTATTCATATTCATTATTTCATATAATCACGGACCAGTTTCCTGAAATTAATTTTCTAATGTATCTACGTTGTTCCACATTTAGTCCAATCGGGACTAGTTAATAAAAAAACAATTATTTCAGAAGAACATGACATTGGCATTTTAAAATTACAAGAAAAAATCTTGTAGACGATATTTATATGACGTAACTAATCCATTAAACGTTATAGAATACCGATTATGTGTGCTCTAACAATGAAAATAACTTAAATTTTATCTACATTATTGTTTTTATGATGACATTGAATAGATATAAATTTAAACAATAATTAATACCGAGCAAAAATATTTTGGAAATAAAAATTTCAAAAATTATTATTCATCTAAAACATGCATACATCCGTTTTTACAAAACTGTAAAAAATATTTCAGAAATATTTGTTTTAAGTAGACTTTCTGTGATTTTATCAAACTTGAAGTATTTCATATGAATGAAAAAAATAATATCATACAATTTTATGTCCGAAGTTGTGTTAAGTATGGAACGAATGAAAAGCCACGTTTATTATTTGAAGATTTTAAGGTTGAGAAGAAAATAATAACATTTTCTCATGTAATTTTTTTTCAAATGACTACGAAATTGTTATTTATTCCTCAATACTAAGTAATATAATAAAAATAATTTCTTTATATTTCCTGATCTGTTTCATAAACTCTTTAAAACTTAACTAGTTGGTTAAATCTAATGCAATACACCAAGTGACATGGGGGATATCAAAGCGATGCGACTATTTACAAATAAATGTCTTATTCGGTTATGAAAATTCAATTATATGAGTAGTATTAAACAGGAACAATTATCAATTACGTTAATAATTATCGTTTTTAAGGTTTTTTCGTGAAGATTCTATTTACAGCAATGAATATTTTAAATGCAATTCAATTATAATTTGATTGGGAAAATCTCGAAACTAAAAAAATGTCCAACGCATTTTAAGTAAATTTATATTTCATTTTATTTTCTTTCACCTCTTCTTACAACTGCTGTAATAATAAATTTTTTGGCTTCACAGGTTTATATATTTTTAATTTGATTATACTTATAGAGATTCAAAATATTAAAAAACGTGGTACTTGAGAAAAAATCTTCAAAGTTTTCAGGGTTTAAGTACACTGAGAAATATAACTTTTCTAGACAAAACTTTGGATCCTGTTCGCTTGTTCTTTAGGTTCTTAGAAATTACGCTTAGATATTGATTGACATTTTACGTATATTTATGTGATGATAGAACTGCTGAAATGAATCAACGTTTGAAAAACGATTAACCTAGCATATTTCCTAATTTCAACGTTAAATACGATTGGTGATACGTGGAAACAAGGTTCTGGAATTATCTTAAGGACGCGGCGCGGTCACATACAGTGGTTTACATGAGGCGTTAATAACATATCCAAGACCATTTAAAGGATGTTGTAATACAACGAAACCTAGGTCGTAGTATAGAACTTAAAGAAAGTAAAAATAATACTGCATCACGTAGCTTCATTTACTTGTGATATTTGCAATGTAAAAGTGTTTTCCATAAAATATTGTTCTACTCTTTCATGTTGGTGTTCTACACAGCCGCTGAGATCATTTTCAGTTCAGAATAACAACGACATTGACGAAAAATGGAATACGACGTATTTCTGACTCGACGATAGATTCAACCGATATCTATTTCCGCATTTGAGAGAAATATCCTAAAAAAATTCTCACTCAAATGAGTTTAGTTAAGTTCTTTACCATTCTTCTAGTTTTCATAATAGTTATTCAAACTGTAACCTTAAAAAATAAAATTTGTTTTTATTCAATAGACAGTTTAAATAAAGTTTTCTGATATTACTTGACGTATGGTCATTAAAAATAAACAACTTACAAAAAGAAGAAATGTTCAATGATTGTTACCTAAACTTGTTTTATATTAATGCTAAACCTTAATAGATTTAGTAATTTAGCTCCTTGACAAGTGCAGATTGGAGGCAGACAATTGTGCATCAGCACTTTATACCAGCAAATAAGAAATGGAATTTTATACTATGCTTGATGTGATTCATATCTGAAATCTCTAGCCCACGTCTATTAATTACTACTCCAGTGTAATGAACAGTCATTGATAGACATAACTTTAAGTATAATTACCTCACTGTTTAATCTATTTCACAGTCTGTTTAATAAACGTAATAATTCATTTTAAAAATCAATACGCTCCTATTTTGATGGTCAACCGATAGATAGAAAAAAAAACACTAAAATCGGTGAAGAATTGTGACATTGTACTTTAAACGTATTTGTGTACAGACCAATAGAGATGCATGATGTTTTTCAAAGAATAATTCAGATCATTAATCATGATTATTTAATTTTAATTAAATGAAATCATGGTTTTCGAGGAAAATCTCTTCTTTCCATAATAATAGTTGAATATCCACATCAGAGTTGAATGACACACGTCGGCGGGTTTTGCAATTTGTACTCTTTTACGGACGGTAGATAAAGTTTTGTTTTAAAATAGATATCGGAAACATGCAAATATTAATATTATATATGTGGAATTAAAGGGAAATCCGATTTTCAGATAATTATTATTTTATTGTTATCTAATTACATTAGTATTATTATATAATGCTAACAGACTTAAAATATTTTAATTTTTATGTTTTTTACAGGAAAAGTTATACACCCTACGATCAAATTTCATCGACTGACTATTATATTACTAAAGTTTATGAACAATCGGTGTAGAAATACGAAACACGATTCATTTGTTTATCTTATTTAGTGATAAAACTGATACAAAACCACAAAACCGATACAAAACCAAAATAAGAAGAATTTTGTTATCCAGAGAAGAAAAAAAAATTATCTTAATTCAAAATGGAGGATTCATATTTTTACAGACTACGACAATATAATTGCCATTCCTTTGTTAAGAGCAAGCTCATGCATATATATTTCTTTTAGAGTAGTTAGCCGCGACAAAAAATAATAAAAATCTTAAATCTCCCTTATCTTTTTAACAAATTTACCGAGTAAAATATTTTTATTATTTAGTCTTTTGCAATAGTTAAAATATTACCTGAAAAATTAGGCTATTAGTTTAATTTCCTTAATTTATATTTCAGTTTATATTAGGAAACTATTCTTTAAGAGTAAAATAAATTAATAAAGTTAGTTTACTTCGGTATAATTAGTTAAGAAAAATTAAATAGGCATCATTAGTTCTCAGACTGCTTTATAAATATACATAAATTTAGAAAAAAATATATGAGAAATAGCTAAACTTGCAAAATAAATTTTAAAATAACAAGGATTGAAGGGTTTCAAAGGCTTAAATACTAAAAGCTGTGTAAGTTATATTGGCGGACATTGGAAATTCATTTAAATATCAATTTATTTGAATTGGTTATTTTGGACAAAAATAAATTTAAGTACGCAATTTTCTTAAGTTTATTCGGTAGAGGATGATTTAAACTTTCCTTGGAGCTGATCCAACAGTATTAATAACTCATGAGTTTATTGTTAAAAGCAATTTTACTAATAATTTTTCTTTGTAAAGATAAATTTGGCATTTAAGAAATTTAATTCATCTTATGATATAAAGAATTAAAGTTTCGATGTTTACAAAACTAATGCAATGTTGCGAAAGAAGATAGGTAAATCGAAAGTAAACAAATTTACATAATGATGATAGGGAATAATTTGAAAGAAACGTCAAGGCATTGAAGAATAAAAGAGACAGCTGATGTTTACTTAAATATAATATGTTTGTATTTGCCTTACCACTTTGCCAATTTCCAAGCTTCTGCGTCAAAATATTTTTGAGATAAAAGCTATGAGTTACAAACAGACAACAGGCACATGAGTCATCGATAAGGATTCCTTTTTCTTTTTGATTTGTGTAAATTTGTGGTATGGAAAATGACTTATAATTCGTTCGATAATATAATAATTTATATATTAAATTGATTACTGTACTGTCAAAACTGACAAAAATTTCGTTGTAATAAATGTTTTCCATATAGGGGTCACAGAGAAACCCTTATGTTAATTGAGACCATGGAATCGACATGTAATTCAGGTCCATCATGCGCTTCAAAAGGCTCTCAAAATACCTTACAATCAACAGACACAGCTATAGACTAGGAATCTGGTAAGGAAAAAACACATCTGAACAAGGCATCGTCTATCAGAGTTCATATTCGCCAGATGCGATAATGATTTTGTTTGTGTTTGATTCTTTCAATCTGAAATGCACAGTAAATTTTCCACAAGTTTTTTTTTTTTAATTAATTCAGGTCAAACATATTATTGGTTTTCAATTTTTGCTGCATTGGCGATTGAAATAAGGAACAAAGTTTCAAATAAAATGTGAATTCGGGAACGATTGGATAAATAAAAGTAAATACACATGTGAGTTCACGTGGATATAAAAGGAAAGCTACTGTAAAATATTGTTTTAAAATAAATCAATAGTAGATATATAAATATCAAACTGATATACAAACATCAAATAGAAAGATATCCGCGTAAACCTACAACAAGAATTGTTTTGTGACTTAAATGCAAAATGTAAAAGTGTGAAATGTAAAATGTGCATATAAAATGTAAAGATAAGTTAAATCATATACATACTCTTGTAAATACGGGATTTGAAATGAAAATTGTGTAATATGTAAAACATAGACTTAACTAAGAATAGATTTACCGTTGTAAACAGGAGTTATTACATAATTGTAACTTTGAATAGGCAAATGATGTTATTATAGCTTATCTTATGTTGGGAATCTACATCTGTCAAAATTTCTCTAAATAGTAAAGTATAATGTAGATATTAAGGTAAGATTGGAAAATCTTAGTGTGGTATAATTATATTACCACATGTCTAGTGACGTACAAAACAAGAGTTTACGCTTCATTATTAAATAGTTAATTCATCTCATTCCAAGTACTTCTTTCTAATCTAATTATGCTAAATGACAAGTTATATTTCACTCAGTCGTTTCTTATTAGATTACCATTACACCTACTCGTATATCATCCAAACTCAATCACAGCCCCTGTGCCATTTATTGTGGGGGAATTCCAATGTGTATCTTCAATTTCCATAATCAGATTCTAATTAAGTGTTGATGGGACAAAATTGGGTTTCATCACTTAATTAGAACCGTATGGGAACGTAGTTTACTCAAATACATACAAAGAAAAAAATTATCTAAATTCGTTGATAAAAAAATGCAATCAAATTGAGGATTTTCTCTCGTCCTTAAATCGTTTAAAAATTGATTAAAGGGGAATAAATATAAATAATGCTTGTTCCCATCATTTAGTCTTCCTAAATTTGGAAGCTCTTAAATGAAATTTGAAAATAAATTATACTAGTTATTCAAATCAAATTTAATATAGCAACAATGAAATTCTGAGTCAAATTGAAGTAATAATGTAACCTTCATATTTAGTCTTTAATATACTTCAACTTCTTCAATAATTGTCTTAATTCCTTTAATTGTGTGCTTAAAAAATATATTTCGGAATTACAGTGTCAATAGAGAATTGGGCCTATTATTATTATTATTTTACAGAAACAAAAATTAATTTGCTCTAAATATTGCTACTTTTACACAATATATGAACTAACAGCCACAGTGAAAGTAATATTTTCTATAATTTTTAAATTTTATATCATACTATGAGAGAAAAATATTTACGAAGCACTCAAGTAATTTTGTTGTAAATCATGAGTATTAAATTCGCTTATTAAATATGGAGCACTAATAAATTTTGCAGAAAAATAATGATATTGGATTCATAAATATCTCTGAATAGCTCATTGTAATAAAAAAACAAAAGAAACCTATTATTAGTTGTGCGTAGTGTTGTAAGAAATATTGACTCTATGACAACAGTGTTTGATTACAATGGGAAAAAATATGAGTCTAGTTCGCGTATCAATATATATGTATATATATATATATATATATATATATATATATATATATATATATATATATATAAGTGTGGGTGTACATCGTCGTGATAATCACATTTTTTTCTTAATATTGGGTTCGGTAGTTTCAGAAATTAAAGAGATTATATTCATGCCAGGGATTAAAAGTCACATTAAAGGTCAAAAATATATTTAAACCGAAAACCAAACTGAATGGAAGAAGATGAGTAAAAAATATACACAGAATGAGTAATGAGGATGAAATATAAAAAATGTATTGTTAACAGATTTTGGAAATTAACGGGTAGTATTGGCAATACAAGCGATTATTGTCGCCATCGTTTTTATTATCAGTCTTCACAAATTAGATGAATTAATCCTTACTATTAATGTCAAATATGTCAATGTGAATATTATGGGGAAACTACAATATTTTCCATTGGGAGTTCTCTGAATTATCACTTCCGAAATGAAGCAGCCTTACAGACAAATAAAAGCTCTGGCATAGTTCAAAAAATAAAGAAGCTAAAGTAACAATCGGCTGGTTGTATTTGTCATAGAACTGATAACAGATGCGGTAGCCGAACTGCAGAGTGGTGACATGTCTAGGCAAAGGTAGTGTAGAGCGCCCTTCGGCTAAATGAAGTGACAATGTGCACAATGTAGCTATCAGTAATTACATAAGAAGCGCTGAAGAACGGGCGCAGTGACATGCATGTCTAGATGTAAACTGACACAGGCTGTTGATGATTATCGTTATTATTATATACTTCCGAGGTGCTACCGTAAGTTATTTTTTGTCAGTTTAAATCCCCTCTTTCCAAGTCGTTGAAGATTTTCTTCAAATCTTAAGCAAGGTAATTACACTTATTTATTTCGATTCTAAGGAAATTATAACAAAAATGTGAAAATACATACGACGACAAACCATTGTATATTAAATTTATGATTTTCCCCTTACCATAGGAACGATAACAAGAGAAGGACTGTTATTTGAAGTCGCAGATTAATTTTTGTATCGCCATCTTTTCAACACAACGTAAAATTTTCACACTTCAAGTGTGCTTAGGTATGAGGACAGAAACGCAACTTTTAAAATCTTGTCGTTTCTATCGAACCAATTTGATTGTCCTAATGAATAGATCTGAACGCAGTTTATGGTGATTTCTGATCGTATGAATAAATAACGAGGCCTTCATTCATATAATAAATAAAATCGATAGCCCGTTGAAAATTATGCCCTACAACAATGCACAATGACAAATTATTTATATTTTTAAACTTCGCTGATAAGAAGACCAAACTTACTAAAATTAGGTTATGTAGACATACCTGGATATCTTTCCCGCCCTTAACGGTAGCTTTTCTTAATCCACTGACCCTTATATCGAGAATACTTCGTAATGATTTATTTTAAACTAATTAATTTCGCATCAGATTTCATTCTAGAATTATATCGAGCATCATAAAGGGTAAGCACAAAATATTGTTTAACTTTAGACATTACAAAACTGAGTTGATTATCAATTTTGATTAAAACTAATTTAATATTCATTGTTAGTTCAAAACTATATACTTAAATTTTTATATATATGTTTTCTTGACTGAATATTTAAGTATAGTTTTTGTGCAATGCTAAGGTGGTCCTTAACCACAAAAGTTAAGTTAGAGTAACAAATTTAGTGTGCATGTAGGTTTCAAGGTTTTAAAGTCTCATTTTAATCTTAGTTGAAAAGCTCATAATATCGGCTTTAAGGTAATTAATTTCCAATCAGCATAGTTTCCTCCGAATATACTACTTTAACAAATATGGTTGAATGCGTAACGAAAATTGTCAACGTTATAGATAAACGAACCTCTATTTACTCTTACTTCAACGACACCTTTCATAAAGTTAACCATTCTATTTTAATGCAAAAATTTAAATTTTTTAGTATACTTGTATTTTATGACTTACTTATTATTAAATATTTCTATTCATAATTTTCTGTTCCTTACGAAAAATTTCTTGTCAGAATGCAAGACTTGTTGAATATAATAAAACATAGGGTGCATAATTGCAGATGATGAAATAAATATTTGAAAAAACCTGGGCTGTATAACGAGTATAGCTGTGAAGATGGGTTGATTTTGAGGGTAACCAAGAATGTAGAAACACAGGTGAATGATACTTAATACAGGCGAATGATACATAATCCAACATTTACGAAAAGTTCTGACCGCACCAGATTGATTCGAAACATATTTTTTAAACCATTCAAAGTGGTTAAATAAATTTAATTTTTTTTTTATTTACCTGGAATGTTTAAACATGACGTTATTATTTACAAAAATAAATAAACCTGAAAATATCAAACTTTATACTTTCGCATATTTCAGTCTGAAAATTGTTTTATATTTAAAAAAAAACATAGCGGTAAAGGAAACGAGGTGTAGATTGTTACTATATATTCATTTTAGAATCAATTATATGAATATCAATTGTTAAACAATTGAAATGAGTACTAGTACATAAATACATTTATTTTTAAATCTTCATAAAATATAGCTGATATTAATTTACCATTCGTTATAATTTGGTATCATGTTATTTTCTGCTCGCTTACATGAAAAAAATTAAATTTTTAGGACCCAAATTAAATTACTTTCAAATATTTTAATTAATAATAGTTAAATATCCACCATGATTTTGTCTTGTGGATCTATATTTGAATTTTTCGGTAATTAATTAAAAATAACTAACATTTCACAATTTATAAAATAATAATTACACAAAATTCAAAATATAAGTTCTGTGTCACATAATAATCAAAATATTCAGGTTTAATATATATAACTTTCTCATAAAACCTTTTGTTTCAAAAAAGCTATGTTTAAAGAAAGTTTTAGGGTTTATCAATTGATGAAGCAAGTTACAAGAATTGATTATTTATATCGTCAAAATTGTGTGTAAACTTTCTAGTGTTAGAAAACATATCAAAAACGCCTACACCCCTCCCCCCTCAATTTAAAGAACTACTTAAGTCAAAATAATGAAAAAAAAATAACGGTGCTACAAGTTTACCAGGAAACTACAGCAATGATTCCAAATCTCATAATAGCTGAGAAATTCACGATATTTTCAGGCTTCTATATATTAATAAATAGTTTAATGTAAATCATAGACTTATGGAGACTATAAATCATATATCTAAATTAGGTATATTACGTATATTAAATCTATGATGTAAATACCCGTATTCCTAAAAGTTTTCATTTGCCGAAGTGTGTACGGCATCCTCGTTTTTCTGTTCGTACTTTACAGGTTTCAGTTAATCATATGTCTCGTTGTATATCCTGTATCCACTTTCGTAAGATATTTTATGTAGACAAAAGTAAATACATCTATGAATATAAAAAACCTTCAATATATACTCTATTGACAAACTCACTTGGAAAAAGAGATCCTTTTTCAAGTTTGGACATAGAAATGACAACGTAAGATAATTTGTGTTCACGTAACAAATATTGTTGAAGCATTTTCTTATCCTATTTAGCATTGTTTATTATAATATATTTGTTTATTTATTTCTTGAAAATGCAAAAACTTAGCTTACATATTTAAGCAAACCATTGGACATATTGGAGTACCATAAGAAATAATAATAATAAAATGCAGTACAAACATTGGCGGATAAAACAGAAAACACACGGTAATTTGAATAAATACCACTTTAACTGGTAATCAGTTATGAACCTCTAAGCGACTCCATAACCCCACTCCTAAAACGATCAATGGAATAATATAAGTTCAGGAAAGACAGGTGAATGCTGCAGAATATTCGTGCTTCAGGATATTTGCTAGAAGCACAATGTGCTTCTAAACTTAATATTGATAGTTTATCTCTTAATGATTTATCAATTAAATAAAAATGTTTAAAAAAGCAATTTTCAAAAAATTACAAGGATGACGAAGTTATGAAAATCGTGGTAATGCCATTTCGACGAAATTACTATGAAATATGAGACAATAATCCATAACAACACTAAGATCCTGCACGGAAAAAGCTTTCGAGCATAACTGTATCTAGATCATATCTGCATACAAAGAGGATAACTAAGCGGGAGTGCGTTGTAATTGCACAATAATTTTTTTTATGCTCAAACTGAAATGTAAGCTACATTGCTTACATTACATTGATATATTGAACCCATATCATGTCGGAACAGCTCGCTATCAAATTGGTTATTGACGATCGAGTTGTACTAATAACTGAGGATAAGTCAGTTATCATAATGAAGAACAAAATTGGATCTAAACTGCTCCAAATTGTTAAGGCTACTATTCAAAATTTCCACACTGAACATATTGTTTAGGAGTCCAAAATTAGAGATGTATTTTATTACAATGGAAGAAGTTTGTGACTTATGATTATATGTACAATTCTAACATTCTGTAATGTTATGATATTTATTTTTAATGAAAAAGAGTTTCTGATATCAATTCCTTGGTTTTGAGTTTATGTTTTAAATCATTTCAAAACGAGTAATACTTTTTTTTTTTAATATCAAACACATCTGAATTGAAAAATAAAAATTACATATTCTCGTGTTTTTCTTAAATACCATCAACACACATAGTCACTAGACAGTAATTTCGTCACTGCTCTGTTTTTGTTACAGCCTTTTTTTAAATTGACCAAATATTTGCATTAACTTTTAAAATCTTGCTATATAACTTCTACTCGATAATTTCGTATTTTTCTTTAACTATTATTATTATTTTTAATGTTTTTATATTTTTAAGATGTATATACATTCCTTTTAAAAAAAAATAATACTGAACATCACCTTGGTTGGAATGTATAGCAAAGCTGTTATGAATCTGTATTTTTTTCTAAGGAACTTTAAAATAAATGTCAAAAGTATTCTAAGGTGGGAATTTAGATTGCTCATTAAAAACTAAGTTTGGAAAAAAGTTTTTATTTAGACTAACGTTTTAAAATATTTTCGTCTCTATTGAAGCGTCATTTATTTTCTCGCACACCAAATTTCTTCTTAAACTTTACAAAGAGAAAACCTTACATTACGTAGGTAACGTGTTAGTTGATATTAAGTACATACATGGGTATTTGTTAACATGATGTATCTCTCAATCGT
This sequence comes from Druceiella hillmani, assembly GCA_039881145.1. Classification (NCBI taxonomy): domain Eukaryota; kingdom Metazoa; phylum Arthropoda; class Insecta; order Lepidoptera; family Hepialidae; genus Druceiella; species Druceiella hillmani. The sequence continues at coordinate 49,964 of JAYKKI010000162.1, forward strand.
GAATTTATTTTTATTATCACAAAGTGAACTAAAATACAGCCACATTCCTCTATTAACATTAATTACAAATATCCATCTTCTATAAATGAAAAGTATTGAAAGACCAAACTTGCTTACAGTGAAAACGAACAAGTAAAGACATAAATTTTTATATTTTTACATATTGCTAAAATGCTTTATTGAGAGAACTTTGTTTATGAAATTTAAAACTTGTCACATATTAAATTTGATAATTTTTGCTCATATCATGGATACTCAAAGTTTGCATTACACTAAGTCATAGATTACAAAGCATCAATTTCATCTTTAGTTTTACTTGTTTAATATTCATCTCAGTGTTAAATAAGATTAATCCTCTTTTTGGTGTCTTCATTATTTATTTCCATTAGTCGCGATGTAGCAGACATGAAGTTTTCTTTCACGATTTCTAATAAATATCAAAGTCAAGAAATGACATTTGATGAATGAAAAATTGAATGGACTGACATTTTAATATAAAAGAGGAATACTGAGAAAATATTATAACATAATAAATAATGCCTATAAAATATAAAAAGTCCCATTTAAATGGATATATTCGTACGAAAATAGAAAGAAAATAAGTAAGTTGGATGAAAATGTAAATGAAATATCACAGTCACGCGTCGTTCAGAAACCCAGGTTCCAATAATACAAATGAAGAAAAATCGCACGACTCAAGATGTAGGTTCTAGTGTATTTTGTGAAGAAAAAAATGAACTTCACTTTTTATAGTCGCGACTTATTTTATGTTAAAAGTAGAATTTCGTCTGAATCAGTAAAATAGTTCCTAAGAAATTGCTTGAACGCCTAATGGTTTTTACGGCCAACTTCACAAAAGTGACCAAGAACTGTGAAAAAAGTACTTCATATGCTCAAGGTTTAAGTTTTGTTTCTTTTGCTGCAAAATGTAAGAACGATGTTTGAACATTCTTGAGAAGATTATTATCGCTCCGTGTTGTAGAACGTACCTTGATAATGCTATTTTTTTTTTGCATAAAGACAGTGGTAAAAATACGCCCACATTTTATATCGGGGCAGATAGAGTTGATAGATAACTAAAATATATGTTCATTTTTGTTCGTATTAATAATACGTGTGGCCTGTCTGAAACCTGCCTTGCAATAACTGCTCTGTAAATACATGTAAATATGTATTTTACACTTCAAGCTTGCGGCATGACGAATCATATTTAAGTACCAGTGTGTAATTTAGCAGTGATTAAACGAATATAAATAGCATAATAAATAGAAAATGAGCTGCCAAATAGTGTTGTAATTGTTCATTTCAAGAATTTAAGAAATATTCATACATTGGGCATATTCTTATTAAGGCACTTTTAAAAAAGTTGTACCATTATGCACCACGATCATCTATTCTTCTCAAATCGATAAAATGATAGCAATTATTTTATGATATATAACAAATGAATTCACTAAGAATATTAATTTCTGCTTGACTTTCGTTGAATAATACAACGTTTTATTCCACAGTCCATAACGGCGATAATGGTCATGTTTTTTTTTTTAATTTTGCAGAAATATTCAGAGGTAAAATTTAATGATGCACAAAGTTTAAATAGAATTATAAATTTATTTTCTTTTCCATACAACATCTAAATAAATTATATTTACAGAAAATGGTATGAGCTTTATAATAATTGATAATAATCTAAATTTTATAACATTGATTTAACTTTGATGAAACTGCGTAACTCTGCAGAGTGACAAATATTCTTAGCTCCAAATAAAATACATTGTAGTTGGGTAAAAAAGTTTACGTTTCTTATTAAATGGTCTAAAATAATTATACAATGTAAATTCCTAACGCGGGCAGATATACTTGTTTCTATTCAAAGAAAGCAAACGTATAATGATTTAAAATAAGTGATGATTAAAAAGTTTAAATTTTCTGGGTAACTTTAATATTTTTGTATAGCTTATGTAACTTGTGTCACAGAGAAGAATTTTTCTTAGTTATGATATTTTGTTTTACAGGTTCTAAATGTCAATAAACAAAATATTAATATATGTCAAAAGAATTGTTATATATATATATATATATATATATATATATATATATATATATACATAAATTCATGTAAAGAACAACAACGTTTTTTGAAGTCTTTCTTAATCTTGTAGGTCGTACCAGAATAAATGTATATGTATATTACTTTACTTCACCGGACGTACTAAGGTTCAGTTTGACCTACAAGATAATTTGAAAATATTATCTTAATTTAATTAGATCTGCAAACCTACATAGAACACGGCAAGGCATCAAAAAATATGACAGAGCTGGAAAATGTTAACGACCCGCTTGGAATAAGGAAAAACATCGACAGCACGTAGTCGCTTACGTGCTATTGATATTTTTTATTTCTCCCCGGGGGGAGTGCAAAAATCCATAATACGAAATAACTGAAAAAAAAATTTCCATATTCTCGTATGCTGGTTTTTTTTATTTTTCTTAGCAATATTTCAAATTTTACTTATTACTTTCGCTGCAAATTTAATATAATTACATTATACGCCACGAAATTAGTAAGGGATGTTACGATAGATAAATCTATGACAATATCTCCATTCTTTGGTTAAATCATATTCCTTTTTTTTTGGGTTCAAGCCATTTACATTCTTATAAATTTTAAATTGGTTCAAACCGAAAAAAAATTTTAAAAAAAAAGTTGAGTTCCAAATTTGATCGCATATGAAATGTAATGTATATTAAGCATAACTCTCAAATAATAGACTGTAGGAAATAAGATTTTAAAATTTCAATTTTGTTTCTATACTGGCTTAATTTAAAACGATACAGAAAGTGTAATTACCTGCAGTAGACAGCAGGCAGCTATAGTAGAATATATTTTATGTACCATTGATATCCATGCAAATATATATGTGTTCCCCTATCTTATATTCCATTTTATTTTTACGTCGTTTTTTATTTTATACACGAAAACGAATTAAAAAAAATTATCTGAAGTCAGCACATTCGATAGCATTTTTTGATTATCAAACATACCTAAGGGAAAAATGAAATATGTCGTATATATGAAATAAACTTAAATATCAAGTTATACTCACAAAATGTATAAAATAATAGGCCAGCCATTATTTTTTAGATTCAATTAATCTTTATTTTATGTTAAAAACGTCAAAGTTATCATAATATTGAATGAACGATTTAATATCAAAGCTGCAACACCTAAACATTCTAAATCTAACATCTACGGTTAACAGTTAGACAGTATTTTAAGGCATACACTGTACTGCAAAGACGAAATAGAATAATTTGATCCTACTCCGAACAGCAATGTTCTAGTAGTAACATTTGTAATCCGTCTTGTATTCGATAAATATAATTTTTCGTGCTCTTAGTTTTTATTTAAGATTAAAAGAAATTAATTACAATAACTAAGCATAGTTTTAGTTTTTAAGTAAATTATGATTACTGAAATCATTAGTGAAACCTAAAGTACTCTTAAGTTACTATAAAATGAGGATACTTTAGTTCCAATGTGCAAAAAATATTTCGTTTTTAAATAGTTCCATGTAAACAAATTTTACACAGATATTTTACTCATTTGTATTTTCTTACTTTCTCTTATCTAGGCAGAGGGTTCATCTGTGATTAAATGCCATACCCTGCTATCTTTATAAAAAAGTTTTACTTTAGAAAAAATAGCCTCTCGGCTTTTAAATTCTACAGTAGTTGTGTTATGCACTGGTTTACATAAGCAATCCAAAAATGCTAACGATCAGAAATTTCAATAATCACGAGACTTTTTCTGTTAATATTTCTTACGCGGTACTTAAATTTTGTTACAAATAAATGTTCTGAACCGTGTTAAAGAAATTAAATTTTAAATTATCAATCATTCTCCAATAATCAATAATTTTGCGGTGCTGAATATCTTTCCATTGTTGACAAAAATAATACAAATGCGTCACAAATATTGTTTTGTAAATACTTTGAAATTAATTCCGCTTATTGCTCACGAGTTTAAAAAATACGAGGAATTAAACGTAACATACTATATAATATTGAACTATAGAAATTAATTACCTAGTTTTTGTAACATTACGATTTAATTTACTTGTATTTAAAATGTAATATAATTGTAAGTAAACGACACGACAGAGCGATGAAGTGCTTTATACCAGTGTATTGAATACAGTATTTTAATATTAAATGTTGGTGGTTTTGTAATTGTTTATAACTTCTTAATGGATATATATATATATATATATATATATATATATATATATATATATATATATCCTCTTTGTGGGAAATTTTGCTGTAATACTGATTAAATCACTGATGGATATTGTAATTAAATCTCACACCTGATTTTAAAGTGTGAAAAGGACAAAGCTTTAAAATATTTATGCCAGAAGTTTTGCTGTTTTCAAGATTTATGAATATGACCATCTCGAAACAATAATTGAATTTATCTGTTGCGTGCAAAGGTATTGTGTATTGGTACGTATTAAAAGTTATCCATTAAAATAAAATTTGGTGATGACACAATGGGACAATGGAAATACTTCCAGTAGATCAGTCTCAGTATATTCCGTGATGATATCATCAGGGTAGAGTTCATGAGGAGTCATGAAATTAAAGACTTTACGTTTCTCATCATAATGGTTGAACAAATATGTATATACGAGTATGTAAAATATAAGAAAGAGTTTCAAATTATTAAAAATGGAGTAATCAGTCTACATTGGGGGACAATGTCAAATGAATTGTTTAACACGGCTCGAATTGTTTTTTCTTGATTCGAAATTCGAATTGTTTTTTCTTCGATCGAATTGTACTTTCATATTTTGCACACGCGGTTAAATTTCAGTCAAACAATTAAATCAGCTTACTTAAGTCTCTTTTTATAAATATAATATTCTAAAATGCATACAATTAAGATATAAAATTGCTAAACTAAAGTCAAAGTCATGTGCCATCTCTGTCCCACGTATAATGCGCATTATTTACATAATTTCATTTAAAACAATGAGTTTAAATTAAATCAATTTTGTGACACCAATTAAGCACCATAAATATTTCATAATTTCTTTCTTTTATCAATTGACTTGCGAATACGAAACAATAAACGCGGTGATTTGCAAAAGGTATAATAAAGAATAAAATATGTATGAATACGTGTGCATGTATACGTGCATGCGTGCTGGATACATCTGTGCGAGCATATGAGCGTGCATATATGCGTGGATACGTGCGTGCTTGCATACGTGTTTGTGTGCGTGGATGCATTGGAGCCTTCTTTATTTCACACGCTTTTGCATGTATGAGTCCGCTCGTGCGTGCCGACGTGTGTACGTGCATGCATGCGTTCCTGTATGCAGAGTACGTACGTACTTATAAATACGTGGATATTCGTACCTACATGCCTAAATGAATTCGCCTGTCCTCTGTCATGGCCGTCTTCTGAGAAACTCTTTTGGTGCTCAAACTTGGAAATTGGCATAACAATAAGGCATATTAAACATGGTAAATTTCGATATTTAATACTAAAAAATATTCGTATGAACATTTTTACATGTTAGTAAGGTATTCTAATTTTTTTCCAATACATTTATTGAATAGAACATAAACGGAAAGAGCAAGCTATAAACATTTCAAAACATTTTTTTATAGAATTCTATGTAAGGTATATTAGAATATGTCGTTTTCTCAAAAAAGTCAATTGTAGAAACTTAAAAATTGACATAATTATGAAGCATCGTTGAAAATGCCCAAAAAAATAATTTCTTCCTTGGTCTTCAAACGTGTATTTCAAGGAGTTTACCTAAAATTACCGAAAATTTTAACTGAAGTTTTTGAGATAGTCGCGATATTTATACGCATGTGAAGAATGTATCAGTCCGATGTACAAAGCAAAATATTGCCATGATATAAATAGTATTAACAATTGTAAACCATTTAACTCAACGTCATTGAGATAAGTTAATTCATGTCCAATTTATTTAAAAAATTCCTTAATAATTAAAGGTTTTAAGTTTAAATAAATTTCAAATTCTTTTGATACATGTGGAATATTTTATGATAATGAAAGGAGGGCAAGAAACCTAGCTACTGAGAATTACAGCAAGATTGGAAACTATTGATAAAATTATCTTCAAAAATTTACATGCACTTAAGTGTGGTATGAATGGCGAAGGGTAGACATTATAACCATCGTCCAAGCTGAAAATCTCTTTTAATAGGGATCTATCGATACAGAGTATTGATACCAAGTTAATTATTTACGCAAAAACATTTTAATACAGATCTTATAAATATATTTGCCAATTTTTAAAATGCAGAACCTAGTGTAAATAATTTTCTTCGATAAATTTGATTGATAATGAACATTTTGATATTATTTACAAAATAATACGTGAAAATATAAATTTGCCTAATTCTTTCTTTCATCTCGATGTATGTAGACTTTGAAATCCGAGGAAGACCATTCTCCTCAATTTGAAAATTGTATACAATCAACCAGCTTAAAAATACACTGCATATCATTCAAATTTGGTGAATCATGGTAAAAACCTGACCCACGATATTTCAATAGGTTATGACTACACAGAAAGATATTATGCACTCGTTGAAGTCAAACTAATAAGTGGTAAGTTATATCCGTATATCTACCATCTTGCTCCTATGTTGTGATTGTATCAAGCTTCTAGTCCTCCGTCGTTCATATTAAATATTATTTTGTTTATATTGTTCACTGTTATTGACGTTATTTATGTTGTTTACTTTTATTGTTATATTTGGTTATGTGGTTTACTGTTATTTACGGTATTTTGTTTATGTCAGGATATATTTATTCAAAGTTTTCATATGGTAATATTAATAAAATATGTTCTTTTCAATTTTATAAGTAGATACAATATCGCAGCAAGAAAATATTTTATATGGACTACTATATAATAGTTTACGCCTACAATTGGATTAATACGTAACGTAGAGGAAGTCTGTGATGAGGTGAAGGAAACGTCACCGGATGACTATCGCTAACGCAGTACAAATTGAAATGGAGTTGATAAAATATATATCAAGTAATACCATTTCACTTACTTTAAGTAGGGTATAAGAGATTTATAACTTCACATAACCGAGATGAGTTAGGAAAATAAGAAAGAAATTTCTACCTGAGAAGACCTTTTCACTAGTCTGTAATTTGCACTCTCATTATAATACGTTTCTACTTATTAGTTAGTTGTAATGCTCATTAGTAGAGAAAAAATTGAGCGAGAGCTTGTAAATAATTCTAATAAATATATTGAAAAAATTGTCATCTTTGTTGAGAGAATAATTTCTTCCAAATTGTAATGTTCACACTTACAACATTAAAAATAATAGAAATTTGAACTTTTTATAAGTAATCTAAACTCGTCAAAATGACCAACAAAATATTACATTATCATCGAGGAGGATGTCAATAAATGTAAATATATTTTCAATACAAAACAGTCACGTTTTACGCTTATCAGGCAAACGTTATCATTTCCAATAGTGTATTTGATGATTAGTAGCCACCATAATTTCAAAATTAATAATTGTTTAATGTGCTTACGAGTGTAATTTGATATAATTCTGGCGAGGGCTAATTATTATTCAACGCTAAGAAAATTAAATTCGAGATATTTTACATACGTTCCGTAGTCGTATTTAATTTATGTTTATGTATTTTTACAAGTTCAATAATCATATTGAATCTTATTGGGCCTTTAATCTATTGACAAACATTGTGAGCCGCTTTCACTTATTTAATCAATTTTCTCCTTTTGGTTCAGAATGATTCCCTTCCTCAGTATTTGTTTGTTTTTCCCTCACATGTTTACTTTCTATTGGTTCCTAGCAATACGTTGTTGACTCACAAATCACGCTTAAGCGCCGCCGTGCGTAACGCAAGCGGTGCGTCTTCATTTCATTTGCCGGTAAAGCTTTTGGGGTGTCGACAGCACTTAACTAGAAGGCATGTATACCGTGCCTCCGTGCCTTCTAGTTAAGTGCTGTCGACGTTGGAATATAAATTTAAATTAACTTGGTTTGGAGAGAGAGTTATAATTAGAATACGTAAAGTGACGGCCATTGATATTGCTCTGTTTAAGGTTACCAAAAACATGTTCGTACAGCGGCAAATTTAAATACGTTAAAATATATCAATTTCACCAGTTCCGGGATAATGTTCTTTGTAAATGTTACGAAAAGTTCTATCAACTAAAATATTATCATCACTATGTATAATATTTAATTCTTCTGCATATTTTTTTTTAAATAATCCCCTAATATCATTACAAAATTATAAAACGATTCGAATAACCCATAAGTGCATAATCCACTAAACCAATTTTTTTTATTCGCTTCAAGTGGGTTTGTATCGTCTAAAGGGATTATTTCATAGTAACACTAAAAAATTGGTTGTAGGTGTTATCGAATATTATTTTACTACCAAGGTATTGTGAGCTAATAACGTTGAATGATCATTACTCATAGACTTGCAAGCTAAATTCTTTAAAAAATCTTCTTTTGCTAAATTCATATTGTTGGAAATAATTTTTGCACTGGTTATAATTAAAAATGTTATTTGACTATTGCTAAAAAAGTGCCTATTGTACATAAAAGATCGGCTATCTGTTTACAAATTTAATAAAAGTATAAATGTGCTGAAATTGTCTCCCACATTGCGAAACAGTTCTTTAAAGTTTCATCAGCAAGAGATCTAAATTGGTCAATGCAAAATATAACTTTATTTATTTATTTTTTTAATTAACAATAAAACCAAACATGAGATCATTAATGATTTCTTGCTTTATGGTATCTGCTATATTTCATGTAGGTCTTGGATGTATTCATGTGTGCATCATTTACCCTGAATTGCGGTTAGTGAAGAATTCCTAATCTAAAATATTTACTCTAAATCATTTTCTGGTATGTCGCACAATGTATTATTTTATTTCTTTTCTCGTAAGTCTTATTAGTATTTAATGAATTTGTAATGTTCTCTACCACCTAAAACTCCGTCGTATTTAATAATTATAAAAATAAGTTCCATATCAAATTAGGTAGACCCTGTTTTAATTTTAAAAGGAGAAAAGTTGGATATCATTAACAGAAAAATATAGGCTTATATCAAAATAAATTGCAACTATTATGTTTTTTTTGTATCGGGTAGAAATAAGTTTTAAATTATGAATCGACAAACGGGTAGATTTACAACTTCGCTCTTTTCGTAGGTTTAAATGAAGAATCACAGCGGTATTACAATAATACTAGCGTGACCCGTGCGAAGTCTTCGCATTATTATTTATTCCATTATGAAGCTTAGATGACAGATCAAACAAATATTTTACTAAAATTGACGTATAGAGGCGCAAGTATCAAAAGCATTGAGCTAAAGCGCCACTTTATTTATACGTGAGTGGATTTGAAATTAAACAAACATTTTACCGACCGTCAATCATATTGACGTTGAGCCGTTAGATGGCAGCATTGCTGTTTTGTGTATATAATTTTAATAATTAATTAATTTGCAAAAACAATAGCAATAATAAATTGTTTAGTTGTGGATGCCGGTAGAGCAAGCAATTATCTATAAAATGATATATAATTTATGTGGATTAGTTGTGAGGTTTTTTCTAAAAAGGGAGAGTAACATCTTAAAACCTTAGCGTATTAATATATAAGATGATGATGATGATGATAACTAAAAAAAAAAATTTAATGTATAAATGATTTCAAGTTTACAATGTGGCTGCTCGAATCCACATTGTAAACGTGAAATCCGAATTTTTTTCGAGAACGAAATATTTTGGAAATTGGAATACGTTCAACTTTAATGTGGTTACTACGCATTTACAATAAGTAACTTTAAATGGTAATAAAAAATGAGTGGATAATGAGAAAGGCAACAAAAACTCAAAAAATATTCTGGCATGTCTATGAAACGGGAAATTAATAGAACAATCAGAGACATAGTAACAAGTAATAGAATTGACAAGTAATAGAATGGCATAGAAGTAAAAAGTAATAGAATGGCATAAACGCTTTGTTATCATTTCTTATTAGCAAACGCTTTTGCCACCGATACTTTCCCCTGTCACAGGCGTACTAGTACCGCTATCGTAATACTATAGTGTTGAGGTAAATCTGTACGTGCTTGACAATTATTAGACATACAAATAAAGATTTATTATAAATGCATATAAACTGACTAACATTTTTTTCACGCTATAAACAGCTTCTCGCTTGTTGACATTCTGGATCGAGCCAGCTGTATACGAATGTAATACGGTTTTTCATGACATATTGTCCGTGCAATGTTACTTTGCCCGTAATTCTATTAACTTATTCAAATAATATTGCTGCAATGAAATATATTTTAGATATTGAAAGTGTCAACAGTGGCTTTATGTTTAACTAACTTTTCGCTCGCGTCTTCTCTTGTGTAGACGGTTCGTTTTCTAAACTTCTATCAAATGTTTAATTAACTTCAAAAAGGAGGTTATAAATTCGACCCAAATGTATATAATGTTTTTAAATATGTTAGTATTTTAAAGCTTCTAAACAAATGTACAAACTTTTAAAAAATTTATGAATATTTGTCTACATGTTAATCAGATTACAATTATTCTATTTTTATAGCCTATAAGAGAATAGTAAAAATTTTATAAAAATCGGTTTTGTTGTTTAAAATAAGAAATAAAAAGTCTGTTACATTTTTATTAAATTACTACTCACTTGTGTAATGTTAATACTATTATTTATTTATATATCAACAAACTTTAGATACAGATTCTACCTAGTTTACGCAAATAAAGCAGGAGAGAGGATTTTGAAGACATTGTTGATTGTATTGTCTGATGCTAAAGTCATATGAGAAGCAATCCTTCCCTACATCAATGCCTACCACATTTTATAACTGGCCATAAGATTTATTAATCGACGTTGGGAAACAGATTATAAGGGGAAATTGTAGTCTCTTGAATTCAAAGACATTATAATAGGGTAGAAGCGGTACTAGCGGTATGAAAACTGATCCCCCTTCCCCGAGTAAAGCCAGTGAACACAGGGGCACGTACAAATTTACAATAGAAATATTTTCCCCGTATAAACTTAGCTACCAATTTTCATCCAATTTGAGATTTAACATCGTAAAATTTTTAAATACTTTTTACATTATTTGTATTGAAAATATTAATATTAAATTTTAAGAAAAATTACCGTATCAATTTTCTTCCCATGCAAATGTAGTAACCACTTTTTACCCCCTTGGAGGCTGAAAATCAGAACATGCTAAACTTCTTGTTAAATTATTTGTATTGCAAAGCATTAATACAAACTTTTAAATAAAGATGATAATACAAATTGTGTTGACGTACAACTAAACCACTCCTTTTCACCCACTTACGGGTTGAATATAGAAATATGCTTAAATACTTGTGTAATTTTTTGTATTGAAAATTACTAATACAAATTTTTAAGTAAAAATTACCATAATTTTTTTTCCTATACAAATTTAGCAACATCTTTTCACCCGCTAAGATTTAATATCGAAAAATGCCAAAATGCTTGTTTAATTATATCTACTAAAATGCATTAATACACATTTTTAAATACAAAAATTATGGTAACAATTTTTTTCCATACAAATTTAATTTTCCTTTTCACACCTTATAGTTTGAATCTCGGAAAATGTTTAATGCGGAAAATGTTGAATATACCTTTTTAAATAGAAATTAACGTAACCTTTTTTTCCCAATCAAATTTATCCACCACTTTTCATCCCTTTGGCGAAAATAATGAAACAAATATTAAGTATCGCAGAGAATGTTTAATACTTGTTTCATTATTTGTATTGAAAAGCATTAATACTAATTTTTAAGGAAAAATTATCATAACAATTTTTTTTCTTATACAAATATAGCTACCCTTTTTCACCACTTAGGGACTAAATATCAAAATGTGCTAATTATTTTTTATATAATTTGTCTTGATAAGCATTAATATACATTTTTAAGTAATAATTCCCTTAATAATTTTTTTGCCATTCAAATTCAGCCACCCCTTTTGATCCCCTAAGGGGTTGAATTTGTAGAAGAGAATTAGTACCAAGTTTCAATTAAAAATTACCATATACAATATTTTTCCCATACAAATTTAACCACACCTTTTCACCCGCTTAGAGGTTGTATCTCAGAAAATTCTGAAACATGGGTAACATTATTTATATTAAAGAGAATGAAGGTCGAATTTCGAAAAGTCCCTTCTTAAAAACCAATATATGAAAAACCAAACCAATGTAGTTTTAAATATCTCCACATGAGTTTCATTTTATATTATGGTGACATTTTTCATGAGTAGCGGAAAAATGAGATACTTTGCTCTTTAATGTTCATTTACTTAATCGTTCACTTATATTAAAAAAAACCTATCAGGCCCGAGCGGAACTCGCAGTATGAGGGTTGTCATAAACGTTTATGGGTATATAATATATCTACCATTTACAAGTATTAATTTATAACAAATTAAGTATATTGCCTATTTTATCTTTCACACACGTAAAAGCCCTGAATTATTTCATAATTTTATGTTGATTAGCACTTTAAATATGGGTCAAAACGTATTATTTAATCATATTTTTTTCAGTATACCTCTGAAGCTATAATGAAGTACTTAAAGTTGTAGAAACAAATATTTTTTTAATGCTTATAACTAGCTATTTCAAATGATACCGCACAATCGAAATATAATATTTTTTATCAAGTACTTAATTAACCCCACGTAAGTATATATGTTTGAGTGTTAGCTTTGAGAAATGTGCGGGTCAATACGTCTTATTATAATTTAAAACGAACCTTTACATCTACCAGCACCACATTTAAAAGATATTTGTTACAATAGTGAAAGATAGCATTACGGTTTTAATCATTCGTTTACTATATGGAGAAAAAAATGAAAATTATATGTTTTTCTATATAATAAGTCAAATAGTGTAGTGTATTAAAATTTACTCTTGTGCTATATATGAGTACATATAAAATAACAAAAAATAAATAGGCAAATGAACTATGAAGAAAAATTCTACAAACCCACAGGTACTTTTTGATTATTGTTTATAGGTGTGCATATATTGTCACGACTTTGTACACAACTATGTACCATATATTGTCACGACTATGTACCATAGAGTGGTCAAAGTTATCGCTGCACTAGGTGCATTTATACGCGCTTGCGGCTTCATTAAATTTCAATTTTATCTTTTTCGTATCATATATGTATATATATATATATATATATATATATATATATATATATATGTATATATATATATATATATATGTATACATATATATATATATATATATATATATATAAATATATATATATATATATATATTTTTTTACGGACTTCAATACAAGTTAAGCTTTTCATGAATTGTTTTTTAAAATAACTTACAAATTAAATGTGCACCTGGATAGTTTCTCATCATATCGAATCTCTCTTCATGCACCAAATTTCCGGATTTTTTTTTTCTCATGAATCGAGTGGTATATAAATGGAGGATTCTTTTATAACGAACAAGAAGATGTCTAGTAAAAATGTTTAAAGGGTATATTTCTCAATCTATATGATGGTAGAAGGATCTCATAAAAATACAGTGTCGCCTCTTCTTTCTCTTACCACTAACTTTTCAACTACATATTTTAAAATTTAGAATATAATAATTACTAAACATTAGTAATAATTGCATCAACGCAATTATTTCGACCGACTTGAAAAGAAAGGACAACTAAATATTGTGCGTGTGGAAGACACTTAGATATATGCATGTTTACATATCGGAAAGTGACATTACAATAATTTAAATTCTGATAAATATATTACGTGTTCCCAAATTTTTCAACTTTACATGCAATCGAGTACATGCGAATACCTTTCGGTACTAGTTTTACTCGTACTTACTTCTTCTACTTCTCCTTCGAGGGAAAAATAATCGATAACTGTAATTAAAATGTAAAGTGAGGGAAGGTGATAGGGAACCGAAAATACAGACACTTCATATTTGAATGGAATAAGATGATTTGCCCTAAAATAAGCGTTTTCTATAATTTGCGACGGAATTTATTCATTTTTATTTAAAAATTTAAAATTCTTCGTAATGTCATCCGTCTAAATTTAAAATGTGTCCTGTTCTTCGCTTTTGAATGTTTTGGTAACGCCTTAATGATTTGAAAAATGAAATTTTGTGCAAAATGTTATTTTTGTCTATATACAATTTTTATTGAAATAGAAATTCGTCTTCATTGTTTGCAATTTTTATTAAGCAACTTTAATTCAGTATGTGTGCGGAGACATGTACAAAAATATATCCGGAGTTTTACATTAAACGTTACAAACAGAGAACTCATTGAAGGCAAACAATTTTTTCATACACTAAATAGTAAATAAATTGATGGCTAATTTATGTTACGAATAAAAAAATTAACTCAGTGTATGTCCTCACCGTAGTGTGTTGGTGGATCGCAAAGTGTATGTCCTTTGATGGCTGGGCGCATCGCGAAGACCCGAGGTCGATACGCGGCCGCTCATCGAACGGGGCTGCACTAGTGTTCTGGTTGGCTATAAAGGATTGCATTCGTGACAATAAGTCCGTCATATGTATTATTGTATACATTAAAGTACGTTAATAATTAAATAAATAAATAAAGAGAAGTACACCGACAGATATAAGTAGATAATAATATATGACAAGGGAAGCCAGAAAACGAAACGTTGACAGTTTCTGTGAAAAGTGATTCGAATATATATTATCGGCTTTCATTGAAGTGAATTTCATGCGGTGAAAAAATAATAACAAAAACAGATGGTAAAGGAGAAAAGTCATTTAAAACAATTATTAATGTGTTTATCGACATATATACACTAGTATTTATATGCATGTACGTAATTTTGTGTATCTCGTTTATTTATTAAAATAATTTATAAAATTAGAGTTTAAAAAATTTCGTAAATATGCATGAAAAATTCTATAAATATATCCAAGAAGTAAAATTTTATGTGGCAAAGATATAAATAACAATAGACAGGTCCCACCTTTCAGCGACGGTCCTGATAGATTAGGCGCAAGAAGTTTATCAAAAAACATTTGCAATAGATCGTGTGAAGGCACACTTACAAGCTTCAATTGCTTAACGGCGGCCGTGACGAGCTACAGTGTGTCAAGATATTTTTTCAATGATAGCCGATTTGTTTGAAAATGCAAAACCCAATTGTAACATATATATGATGAGTTGTCACATTCAACGTGTGGGTTCTATATATTAAATAAATTATAATAATTTGTTTATAATTGTATGTGTTTAATAATAGCAAAATGGTGTCGAATATAGAAACAATGCGATATGTTCCGAATCTAAGAGAGATTGAGAGATATTTTTTTATGCGCATACATATGTTTTATTGTGAAAGGTGAAGCTTATATATATATATATATATATATATATATATATATATATATATATATATATATATAAATATATATATATATTTATATATATATATATATATATATATATACATATATATATATATATATATATATATATATATATATACATATATATATATATATATATATATATATATATATATATACATAGTTACTTTATTTTTACATGTTTTGTTCATTCGGGGCTTATACATATGCCTTTAATCATTGACAAATTCACTATCTTTAAATATAGGTAACAATCATCTGGTAGGCAGTGAAAATATACGTATATTTTCAGGATGTAAATCTGGTTACAAAATCAATGTAAGAAATATTAATTCATGTGAGTATTTGACACTTTGTAAGTTTCATTAAATTAAATTATATATCAGCTGAAACGTTCCATTAAAAATACTTTTAAAATTCCAAAATAACACAATGGAATGCTGGTAGAGCTATTCACTACGTTCATATGTCTTCTGAGTTTCATTTTTCCGAGAACATTTCATGTAGAAATTCGTAAGTTCGCATTTAGATTTTCTAATAAAGCTTATTGACTATATTTTACAATACAAATCTGAACAGACTTTCCTACTAGGGATAAACTTGGCACAAAAAACTACTTAACATAGTACAGAGTTTCAAATTCAGAAGGAAGGTAAGTAGTTTACCAGTTAGGAATTTTAAATAACATGTTTTTAGGGTAATTGCTGAAAATATTAATATAAAATATATTCTATTCTTATCTTCGAAACTACCGAAGTTAAAATTATGAAAACGATTGATAGAATATCTCAAATTTACCCAAAAAACTACCCACGATATCAAATTTTACCGTTACTGAAAAATTTGCTATATTTTTCTTACTGCTGTGAATTACATTGTTATATTATATAGGCTAAAATAACATTTAATATTTGCTTTCAATTAACCCTTAACCACTTACATACGCATGTGATACGTCTCCCAAACGGATTTACGTTCGAAACTTAGTTTTGCGCGGGAATTTGTCAGCGCACTTTTGGGTTGTTTCCTAGACGCCAGTGACGCGTGCGTGGCGGAGGGGAGCGGACGCGTGGCCCTTGCCTAAGCAGGTGATGTTCGACGATATGACATATGTAATACGTATGGTCAGTGTTAGTGTAAGGTTTTTGATTTTTTTTATGTTTGTTTGGTCCGCAGAAGGGCCATCGAGAACCACGCGCACACCACCGCATAATGTTGTGACTCCATTAATCACTACTGATTTTCCATCTCATTGTTTCACTTCCATTATTCAATGATTTAGTCTGCTGATAACTGACTGTATCAAAAATAAAATTATATAATACACTAACGTAAGATTTAAATTGATAAGAGAAATATAAGCGGCAATGTAAGCCTGAACTGAAGGCTGTTGATTTTTAGTGCAGCATTCAAATCGGACGATCACATGGGCATTGTTTGTTACCGACGGAATCGTGAGAGATATTTTCAGAGAAGCGATGTCTAAAGCGCGTTTTGCGATGATTCTCATAAATATTTGGTTTGATGATGCATATACTAGTGCTCAAATGAAACGGTCTCTTCGGACCATTTGACATTCATGAAAAATCTTGGGAAAAGTTTTATAACGCCACAGCTTGAGCGAAGATACGAAACACTGCAACTTTCGCATCAGTTCAAAAGTCTCATTGGCCGTCTCTTAGGCAAGGTTAAGGCCTCTAAAGTCGATCAATCAAGCGCTGAAATTCAGAGATTTTAAACCATGAAGAATTGCTACATATGTTTCAAGTAGAAACGTTACAAAACCCCTTACGGGTGTCAAGCATACCTGTAAACTTGTCTGCTTGCAGTGCTCAAAACCGATCTGCAACAATTGTTATTAAAAGTGCTTAATTTTAAGATTTCTTAGGGTTGTGATTCATTTTTAATCCAAAACCATCCTTAGTACGTAATAATACAAAAAAAAGTTCCTATAATTAAATAATATTTTTAGTTGATTTTTTAAAATATTCATGTTAATTTCATTACATATAAGCTCGATGTTAATAAATATTTTTCTATTAATATTATTACAGATTTTTTAATATCCATATTTTATATTTAATATGCTTCACTAAATAGAAAACAAATATAGCCACAATCACAGTCTCAAAAACAATATTTAACCACACCACAGGTCTCAAAAAGCAGACGTATATCATACATAAGTCAGTCAGTGGCTAAGGGTTAATGTTAAAAGTTTAATATAAATACCATAGTTTTTTAACATTTTTAATTTCAAATGTATTTAAGTTTGTACAGTCCCTCACTTAGTTGAACGACTTTTCTATCTAAATTACCAAAAAACACTTTTTATTTTGAGAGCATGCAAAAATTTTTATTTTGAGAACCCAGTAATTATTGAATATTTTTTGTAAAACCTTCAAATATCATATGTGTTCGAAGCTATTCAGGACTAAATTTACTATCCACTTAGTTTAAAAACGAGGCTTGATTTTGTTCATTTTCGTTATATTCATCATATTTCTGGTAAATATATGTATATATACATACACACACACACACACACACATATATATATATATATATATATATATATATATATGTATATATATATATATATATATATATATATATATATATATAATTTTAATAAGGTTCATAGCAAACAAAATGTTTTTTTTCTTTAACCCATTGTTCCTGCAATTCGTGTGACGGAGCCTTATAATTGACAGGTATAGACTGCGTATCATTTTATAAGCAAATGCTTTATTTTTAAGCTTTTCATGATGTTAAGTTACAAATTAATGCATTTGCTCTGGTTACCCCTTAACCCCTATTAAAGCATTTGAACTTATGGTTAAAATAAATTCGATTAACTTGTAGCAAACATTTCA
>JAYKKI010000163.1:0-56010 GCA_039881145.1 Druceiella hillmani
GAAGTAGCGTGGGATGTTAATATGGATTTAATTAGCGATTGGAGTGATAAAGTGTGGTAACAATTAAGAGATAAATAGGCTGCAAATGACATTTTTAATACTGATGAGACTAACATTCTTTTCAAAGTGGCACAGGACAAAATTTGAAAATTGAAGGGAGAGAAATTTGTGGAAACTAAGCTCTTTAAAGAGCAAATCACCATTATATCTAAAAGACGAAGAGTTCCAGTGGCAACAAAGTATAACGTTGAAAGCTATATAATAGGTGTTACTGTGTAGAGTTCAGTTTTATTTAACATGTAGTCAAATTAGTAGGGATAATTTTTAATATTTATTCACGGAATTTGAGAAGGATAATGAAGAGGTCATTGGCATGTAACAGTATGTATTTTTTGTTTGTTTTGTGTTAAATTTGCATTTCATAAGAGATGCACCCTTACACAACTTTCTCATATCCTTTTTCAAGTTGATAACACTTTAGGAAAATGTGTGGAAAATATCTATATCAAACCTAATTTCACTTTTATCCTGCAGTCAATGGCCGTGAATGCGACAATATTCTAATCCGTAACCATTTCATTAACTTCGTGAAATGTGACAATGCCTTACTATGGCCCAAATAATAGCACTAAACTTGATATTTTCATAGTAGTGAAATGTCATGAAATACTCCCACTATATTTAAATTATAAAATCTGTCAACAAATTTAAATTCATGTATCTTCATTAATTTCATCCCTTATAATACTTAATTGTAAAAAATGCAATTAATCGCAATTGTCATAATGTCATTTTTTCGGTAATTGTTTTGTTATCATACTATTTGTTTTATTATGAGGTATCTCCATA
Organism: Druceiella hillmani; assembly: GCA_039881145.1. Lineage (NCBI taxonomy): Eukaryota > Metazoa > Arthropoda > Insecta > Lepidoptera > Hepialidae > Druceiella > Druceiella hillmani. The sequence goes on from JAYKKI010000163.1 coordinate 850, forward strand.
CAATTGCAATTAATGTCAATAATAACTACCCAAAATATGTTTTTGCTTTATAATTAAATTCTATTCTTAATGTTTTAAATAGGAACTCCACCAGGTTAGTATAATTTTATATTCAAATATCATCAATTTATTGCTAAAATCACTATACTTTCTATTACAATTGAACAAATTGAAGAGAATAAAGACAAAATCAATTTCTCTCACAATATTCCTGAAATTCAATTTATGATTTTTTTGCTGTATTAGACATAATACTTTGACAATTTATTTTATTGTTATAATATATTGTATGTGACCGAATATTAATATCGTAGCATAACTGGCCAATTTTTTAAAACTTATGCTACTGGAAATACAATAAAATATAAGATTTAATTTAATACATTTTCACTATATTATAAGCAGTGGCCTTTTATTTATTTTTCATAATTTTCATTGGTATTAACGTATCTTTTGAATATATCGAAAAATACTCACATATTTAAAGTAAAATAATTCAAAAAGCTCCATAAATAAATAAATCTAGAGAGATTAATTGTGAGTAAAAACTATTTTTTTCAAATCAATGGTGGCAAGTATGTTCTTTACAAAATAAGTCGCAAAGGTTGATTATTTTTTGAAATACGTTGTTCTTACATAAAACCTTTCCTTTAAATACCAATAAACAACATTTTCACTATCGCTAAAATTACCTAATTAAACTTTTTATATTATTTCATTTCAAATTTTATATGAGATATTTTAAATTTTTTTATTTTTGTTTTTCTTAAGCCACCAATATATGTAAATTTATTATCAGTTTAATTTTTAAAAAAAATATCTATTTCTTATAGTTTGTTGTTTGCCATTATTGTTCTAATGAGTAGGAACGCATAGTGATAAGTTAAGGCTTAAACATGCAAGGCACTTTCAAACTATCAATAAAACTTCAAGTAAACTTTAAAACTTCAAGCAAACAAGACTAGCAAAAGAAAAACTTTGATGATGAAAATATTTCTTTGATTCATGCCATACAAAAGGGGGAAAAAAATTTATGTCGAAAATCGTTGTGGGTTCACTCTATATAATTTGGCTACAATTTGGAAAAACCAAGAAAAATTTCTCTATGCAGAAATCGATGGAAAATCTTACACATACATATGTACATGACATGCTTCATCAGACAGCGCCAAAACAATGTCCTTTTTTCTGGGCCATCTATAAAAGCTCGTGCTGAGAAATTTGCTTAACAAATTAGTATCACTGATTTTAAAACGTCCGTAGGATGGATTGGAAAGTTTAAACAGTGTCAAAACATTAACAACGAAAAAATTAATGAAGTAGTGTGGGATGTTAATATGGATTTAATTAGCGATTGGAGTGATAAAGTGTGGTAACAATTAAGAGATAAATAGGCTGCAAATGACATTTTTAATACTGATGAGACTAACATTCTTTTCAAAGTGGCACAGGACAAAATTTGAAAATTGAAGGGAGAGAAATTTGTGGAAACTAAGCTCTTTAAAGAGCAAATCACCATTATATCTAAAAGACGAAGAGTTCCAGTGGCAACAAAGTATAACGTTGAAAGCTATATAATAGGTGTTACTGTGTCGAGTTCAGTTTTATTTAACATGTAGTCAAATTAGTAGGGATAATTTTTAAAATTCATTTTTAATTTTTATTCACGGAATTTGAGAAGGATAATGAAGAGGTCATTGGCATGTAACAGTACTTATTTTTTTATGTTTTGTGTTAAATTTGCATTTCGTAAGAGATGCACCCTTACACAACTTTCTCATATCCTTTTTCAAGTTGATAATACTTTAGGTAAATGTGTGGAAAATATCTATATCAAACCTAATTTCACTTTTATCCTGCAGTCAATGGCCGTGTATGCGACAATATTCTAATCTGTAACCATTTCATTAACTTCGTGAAATGTGACAATGCCTTACTATGGCCCAAATAACAACACTAAACTTAATATTTCCTCTATAGTAGTGAAATGTCACGAAATACTCCCACTATATTTAAATTATAAAATCTGTCAACAAATTTAAATTCATGTATCTTCATTAATTTCATCCCTTATAATACTTAATTATAAAAAATGCAATTAATCGCAATTGTCATAATGTCATTTTTTCGGTAATTGTTTTGTTATCATACTATTTGTTTTATTATGAGGTATCTCCATACAATTGCAATTAATGTCAATAATAACTACCCAAAATATGTTTTTGCTTTATAATTAAATTCTATTCTTAATGTTTTAAATAGGAACTCCACCAGGTTAGTATAATTTTATATTCAAATATCATCAATTTATTGCTAAAATCACTATACTTTCTATTACAATTGAACAAATTGAAGAGAATAAAGACAAAATCAATTTCTCTCACAATATTCCTGAAATTCAATTTATGATTTTTTTGCTGTATTAGACATAATACTTTGACAATTTATTTTATTGTTATAATATATTGTATGTGACCGAATATTAATATCGTAGCATAACTGGCCAATTTTTTAAAACTTATGCTACTGGAAATACAATAAAATATAAGATTTAATTTAATACATTTTCACTATATTATAAGCAGTGGCCTTTTATTTATTTTTCATAATTTTCATTGGTATTAACGTATCTTATGAATATATCGAAAAATACTCACATATTTAAAGTAAAATAATTCAAAAAGCTCCATAAATAAATAAATCTAGAGAGATTAATTGTGAGTAAAAACTATTTTTTTCAAATCAATGGTGGCAAGTATGTTCTTTACAAAATAAGTCGCAAAGGTTGATTATTTTTTTAAATACGTTGTTCTTACATAAAACCTTTCCTTTAAATACCAATAAACAACATTTTCACTATCGCTAAAATTACCTAATTAAACTTTTTATATTATTTCATTTCAAATTTTATATGAGATATTTTAAATTTTTTTATTTTTGTTTTTCTTAAGCCACCAATATATGTAAATTTATTATCAGTTTAATTTTTAAAAAAAATATCTATTTCTTATAGTTTGTTGTTTGCCATTATTGTTCTAATGAGTAGGAACGCATAGTGATAAGTTAAGGCTTAAATATGCAAGGCACTTTCAAACTATCAATAAAACTTCAAGTAAACTTTAAAACTTCAAGCAAACAAGGCTAGCAAAAGAAAAACTTTGATGATGAAAATATTTCTTTGATTCATGCCATACAAAAGGGGGAAAAAAATTTATGTCGAAAATCGTTGTGGGTTCACTCTATATAATTTGGCTACAATTTGGAAAAACCAAGAAAAATTTCTCTAGGCAGAAATCAATGAGTACTATAGCAGAAATCGGTGATCAGTTTATTTGTTCACTTCACTTCTTTCATACAATATTTACCTGAAGATTGGCAGAAGAGTGTAAATAATCATTATAAAATGTCAAGACTGAACATATCTCACTATACTGCATTGATCAGTGTGAGTTCACAAAACACAGGTGAACCTGCAGGATATTTGTGTGCACTTATAGGTAGACAAAATAAACTATGGACTCATCCTCTCTTATAACACTCATGAGATTAAAGCAACATTAAACTAAAGACTAAATGGTTAAAAATGTAACAATTTAATAAGTTTAAAAAATGCCTGATCATTACAATTGAAGGAAATTACACACGACCATGACATTATAAAATTTGAATTGTAAGGTGGTAAACGATGCTAAAACAGAACAAAAAAATTAAAAATAAGTTTCAATGATACTGTATGTGGCATAAATTAAAAAAATCCATATAAATAGTTTCACAGATGATATTAATATACGTAAATGCAAATTAAAATATTTGTTTATTTCTTATTAATGTGAATTTCAATGTTAAAAGCAAATTGGTGGGCCGACAAATTAGTTTCGGGTAAGTGTCTGATTACTGATATTTAAAATTTTAATTATTAAAGTGTTCTTTCCATAAAATTCTTTATTTACAATATAATTAACCATTTTCGATGTAATAACCAATGCGATATAAGCAACCTTTTTAAATTCACATCACAAGACAATAGTTTTTGTTTCTCGTTAGTTAATTTCATTTTTTTCAATTTCGAATTATAACAAAATATGTCTCATAATCCTAAAGCAAGTTTCATTGTTTCTTTCCTTTTTATACTTTAACTACTCAACCAACTCCATGAAATTTTACATACATATAACCTGCGTTACGCAGATACACATAAAATAACACATTTATCCCACGTAAGAATTAATTTTCTTTTGATAATTAAAAAACCATCCCTTAAAAGATAAGAGCATAAACATCCATATGCCATAACACATCACGACAAAATATCTGCCTACGACTACCTACTATAGGATACAGACTTCTTTCTTTTCAAGCTATTTTGACAATTCTATTCATCTCAAATTACTTAACCATTCTTTATGCATATTTTTGAATCTGCTTTTTTGCTAGAAAGTTTTTTTGTTTTGTGATCAATTAATTCTTTTCTATTGCACTTCAATAATTCATGTCATTTGATAGATACGAAATGTATTCTTTAAAACACTGTCATAATTCAGATTTTCCTGTAGTTTTCCCCTATTAATATTTTATACAAATTTCAAAAAGTATTTACATATTAAGTAAAAATTGTAGAAAATGGTGTCAACATCAAAATATACTTTAATTTTAGCCTGAATTTTAGAGGACTTTTATATACAAATTTTATGGACTTTTATTTACAAACTAGACACATGTATATCAGATTTCGCAGTCAAGTCTCATGTATATACATGAGACTTGACAGCGAACAATTTAAATAAACTTATTTATAATTTTGACAAAAAACCGATGAGATTTTAATTGATCAAATATTTTGTTGTTCTCTTTTTATAACACTGAGAAGAGAATTTCATCAATACATCTCATTATTATGAGATTTGCATAAATTTTTAATACGAAATTCGGTTGTGCAAATACACTCAAAGTAAAAATATATATTAGCCATGTATGTAATTGCTATTCAAACTGATTTCTAATGATTTCACAGCAGGAGGCGGAAATGAGTGTCAACTGCTCTTTAAGATTTAAAGTTATATTATTATAATAGTACCACCCAAAAACTTTAGGCTTAGTGTACGTAATTGTTAACATATTAAATCTAAAAAAATAGTTTCTTTTTAAATCTCAGTTACAATTTGTTTGGTTTATTCTGTATCCTACTGGGATTTATTTGGAAGTAGTACGTCGATCTGCAATTTCTTAGATGAGCCGAACTTTGAATCCACTGAGATTCAAACAAGATAATAATAAATGAAAATATGAAGTAACCTGCTTACATTTAAATAGAAATGGCAGTTGTTAGTGAAAGTTGAAATGATGTAATCATCGGTTTGAAATGTTTATAATGTATTTCAGGAGGGTCTGCGTTTATATTGTCACAGATTATTGTTTAACCGTTTGTAACAGTTGCGCAGGAAATTACAATGAAAAGAAAAAATTACTTTATATTTAAAACATAAAATCTGTCAAAAAATTTAAATTCATGTATCTTCATTAATTTCATTCCTTATATTACTTAATTGCAAAAAATTAAATTAATCACAACTAACATAACGTCATTTTTTCATAAAATCTAATATTGGGAATTGAAATATTCAAAACTGTATATTTTAAAAGGTAGTTTAAGTTTCTATTCAATTTCAATATTCTGTATGTAAAGTCTGGTCCAAATTATTTGTTCATATGGATCCTGATTTGTGACCTTGCTAAGTACAGTGTAAACTCTTTACATTAAACCTTCATGATAAAAACTCTCTATAGCATAGATATTGCTCGAGATTTATTAGTTCATGTTACAGGAAAACACTCTCTATAACGTGATGGTCACTTCTATAACTAAACAATACGTCTATGCACATTTATTATCGGTTCATCAATATATGTACATGTAATTCATCAATATATGTACATTTATTATCGGTTTTATTTTTTAAGAAATATGTCTATATTCTTATTTTATTTTTTGTCGTTTGCCATTATTGTCCTGATGGGCAGGAATGCATTGTGATAAGTTAAGGCTGAAATATGCAACACACTTTCATACTATTAATTGATAGATATTGATATGAATTGAATTAGCGATTGGAATAATAAAGTGTGGCAACAATCAAGAGATAAATAGTCTCCAAATGACATTTTTAATACTGATGGGACAAGCACTTTTTTCAAAATTGCGCAGGACAAAACTTTAAAATTTAAGGGGGAGAAATTTGTGGAAGGTAAGCCCTTTAAAGAACAAACCACCATTATATCTAAAAAACGAAGAGATCCAGTGGCAACAAAATATAACCTTGAAAGCTATATCATAGTTGTTACTGTGTCGCGTTCAGTTTTATTTAACATATAAGTCAAATTAGTAAGGACAACTTTTTAAACTTCGTTTTTAATATTTACTCATGAAATTTAAGAAGGTTAACGATGTAGTTATTGGCACATTACGATACTTATTTTTTTGTTTTGTATTAAATTTGTATTTTGTGATACTGATACTCCTTACATATGCGTAACATATTTCTAAAAAAATACACTCATGCATACACATTTGTCAAAACTCAGTATTGGTCACACAAAAAAGTCAGTTAAGATTTTTTTTTGTATATAGTTTTTTAAATTATTTTAGAGCCTTTTCAAATTTTTGTTGTACTGTGTTTAATAAATATGTAGTTAATGAGTAATAAGCTAATAGTAGATAATTGAGGCTGCTGACTGTTTAAATATGAAATTGTGTTTTATATTAACCTGATCTATATTAGGAAATATAAAATAATTTTAATTAAATTCAAGTAAAAACTGGAGTTCAGTTTGTTTTCCAAATTAAATAATAATTCTGGTGAAACTTTGTTTTTCGAAATTACTCATTTTGTAAAGCTTCTTAAGATAAACTCAAAAAATGTTTCCAATGTTGACGTATAATGAATCTTGAAACATTTGTAACATTATTTACTACAGCCCTCGGAGGAGAGTATTATCTACCATTGTAGATATACTTTCAAATAATTGAAATACTAATTTCCTAATATTTTTCACTGCACTAGAAAATTGTTCACAATAGAATCTCTCATATGTTATAATAAGCCGAGTAGCAAATTTCTCTTTAAGTTTAATTTTTCACTTCTTCCATACAATTTTTATCTGAACATTTGCACAAGAATGTGAATAATCATTCAAAAATGTCAAGACTGAACCTATCTCACTATATTGCGTTAAGTGGAGTTAGGAGAAGGAAATTACACACAACTATGACTGTTACGAAATTTGAAGGTGGTAAACGATGCTAAAACAGGACAAATAAATATAAAAGTAAGTCTCAACCGATACTGTATATGGTATAAATTAAAAAAATTCTTTAAAATAGTTTAATGGATGATATTAATGTATGGGAATTGGAGCATCAAAGGAGATTGTGGTATATGTTTGATTTCAAGTCTACAATGGTTTTCCCCTCTTAGATTTGATGACTGATTTTGATAGATTTTGCGGTGCTTATTACAGGAAAAATGCTATAAAAATTCCATCATGTCAAGATTTTTAGTTATTTAGCATAGTTTCTTTTGTCCAAAGTACTTAAGCCTGACTTGCCCAAGAACTGATATTTTATTTTAATTGTTTCTTCTTGAACAAAAAACGCAATGAATGATTGACTCAGACAATGAATGAATAAGTTCTCATAAATAGTTAAATATAACTTAATGAACTAAATGACATACCTATATTATTGGAAAAAAGGTGAATTTTTAGGTCATTTGCTAAAGACCTCATTTAACCGTAATTAATTTAAATCGTTACAAAAGGCTTAATAAGGGTAGACTAATAGATGTTTGTATAAATAGCAACATTATTTTCACAAAATCAATACTTCTGTGCAATTTGTAATACTCACTTAAAAGATGTCATCAATCATGTGCAATCTGAACGTTGCACATTCCTCACATCCATATTTGGAATCAGTGCAAGCTGAAGACATGAGCAATGATGTCGAAGAAGTATCTCAACCTGAGGATCAATTTAAACCAAGTGCAAGTGGAACACAGTTATTTTCATAGTCAGAACTGAACAACTTAACGAGAGATATAAGCCTGCCGAAACATTCAGCTTTACTCCTCAGATCAAGACTATCGGAAAAGAATATGCTTGTTCCTGGTACCTCATTTTCGTGGTACCGCAACAGAGAAAACAGAGTTTGTACCACATTTTGCTGAAGATCGGGATCTAGTGTATTCCTAGATTAGTGAAAATGTTTAAGATCGTACATGACGCGAACGAATGGAGATTCATAGACTCATTAAAACAAAGTTTGGAAGATATCCTTTTGCATAATGGCTATAAGTACGCTTCACAGCCAGTCACCCATGCTGTACCACCCTATGTTTGAAAGAACTAGTTCCTGGAACCAAAAATATTATGAGAGATAATTTGGTCACCCAGGAAAAAGTTTTGCTACCCCCTAGACACATAAAACTGGGAATGACGAAACAATTTGCGAAGGAGCTGAATAAATAAGAAGAAGGTTTTAAATATCTACACCAAATTTTTCCATCTCTATCTAAAGTTATGGTGAAAGAAGGTGTTTTCGTTTCCCCGGACATTAGAAAATTGATGAAAGACACAACTTTCAATGAAGAATTAAATGAAATTGAATTAGAAGCCTGAAACTATTTTAAGAAAGTTGTAAACAATTTCCTAGGAAACCATAAAAGTACGAATTTTGAGGAAATTGTAAAGAAAATTATTGAAAATTTTGGAAAAATGGGATGTTCAAGAGCATTAAACTTCACTTCCTTAATTCGCACTTGGACCATTTTCTTGTTAACTTGGGAGCTGTTAGTGAAGAGCAAGGCTAAAGATTTCATCAGAATTTGAAAGAGATGGAACATTGCTAAGGTGGAATAAAACAATGGTGGCAGACAGGAGCTTTGGTGAAAAAAAAATAATATACCACAAAAGTATTCAAATAATTTATTAATGTTATTTAAATCTATTTTTAATATTTTAAAGCCATAGAATTGTTTTTTTTACTATAAAATAAATTTTTTATTTAGTTTTTTTGCAATCTTATACGTGGGGCTTTTCCAAAAATATATAATTATACATATTTATATAAATATATATATATATATATATATATATATATATATATATATATATATACATATATATATATATATATATATAAATATATATATATATATATATATATATATATATATATATATAATAATATGGCAATGTTCAAAATATACTCAAAGTGTGAATTTATATTGGCCATGTAGATAGTTCAGATTGATTTCTATTGATTTCACGCTATAAGGCGGAAATGAGTGTCAACTGCTCTTTAAGATTGAAATTATATTATTATAATAGCACTATAGAAAAACTGTATGCTTAGAGTATATCATTTTTAAAATACAATTCACATTTTAAATCTAAAACGAAATTTGTTTTTTTTTAAAAGCAAGTTAAAATTTATTTTTTTTGGAAAATTCTGTATCTTCTGTATTAAGTAGTATTTCGATTCGTAATTTGTTAGCTAAACCAAACCTCAAATCCACTGACATTCAAAGATCATAATAAATGGAGTGCTTGAAGTGGCAGTTGTTAGTGAAGGCTGAAACAATGTAATTGTAAATTCTAAAATATATATAATGTAGTTAAAAAGCTTCTGCGCTAATATTGTCACAGATTATTGTTTTATTATTTGAAAAATTTGTTCAAGAATTTACAATGAAAACAAAAAATTACTTTATATTTAAAATATAAAATCTGTCAACAAATTTAAATTCATGGATCTTCATTAATTTCATCCCTTAATTACAAAAAATGTAATTAATCACAATTAACATAATGTCATTTTTTCCATAATAGTTTTGTTATCATACCAATTGTTTTAATATGAGGGATCTGCATACCATTGCTATTAATGTGAATAATTACTGCCTAAAATATGTTTTGTCTTTATAATTAAATTCTATTTTTAATTTTTACAGCAGGAATTAAACCAGGTTAGTGTTAATTTTATATTAAAATATCATCAATTTGTTGCTAAAATCATAATACTTTCAATTACAATTCAACAAATTGAAGAGAATAAAGACAAAATCAATTTCTTTCACAATATGCCTGAAATTCAATTAATGTTTTATCTGTTGTGTTAGACATAATAATTTGACAATTTATTAATATAATACATTATATGCGACCAAATATTAATACCGTAGCATAACTGACCAATTTTTCAAACCTGGTACGAATAATACTTGCATGCAAACTTTATACTAAATTTTATCATTGTATTAGCGGTTAAAATATTCTGTTTTTTATTTACAATTAAAAGTGGATTTTCACTTACTTTTCGCCCTTTTAGTACATATCGTTTTTAGCAACCAACATACTTATGAAGATAATATATACATAACAAAAAGGTTATGTTACAGTGACACTATGAGCCAACGAAAACAAATGAGCCATACACACATTGATTAAACACAATTGCCATACACACATTGATTAACAACAATGTTGCAATGCACACATTGATTAAACAGTACTGATACTCCTTACATATCCATCACAAATTTCTAAAAAAGTACACTCGTGTTTAAATATTTACAGTATAGCCACAAATTATGTTTGTCGAACTCAGTACTGGCCACACAAAAAAGACAGTTTAAATTTTTTTTGTATCAAGTTTAATGATTTTAGCTCCTTTTCGAAGTTTGTTTTTTATTGTTTTTCAATAAATAAACGGTTAATTAATATTGAGGCTGCGAACTGTTTATATATGAAGTTGTGTTTCGTATTAGAGTGATCTATATTATCAAATATAGAATCATTTTAATTAAATTCAAGTAAAGCTTAAGAATAGTTCAGTTGGTTTTTAATTTTTTTTTCCAAATTGATCAAACATTTTTGTCAAGCTTTGTTTTACACAGTTACTCACTTTGTAAAGCTTCTCAAGATAAAGTTAAAAAATGCTTCGAATGTTGACATATGATGTTACATAAATGGATCGTGAAACATTGTATAAATTTGTAATATTATTTACTACAGCCGCTGGAGGTGATATTATCTACCATTATCTATTATCAACCATTGGAGATTTACTATTAAATAATTGGAATAGCCATTTCCTAATGTTTTATACTTCACCAAAAAATTGTTCACAAAAAATCTCTCATATGTATGGACTTCGTCCTCTCGTATAACACTCATGAGAACAAAGCAACATTAAACTAAAGACCAAATGGTTAACAATGTAACAATTTAATAAATTGAAAAATGTCTGGTCATCAAACCCCATTGGAGTTGAAAGAAATTACACACGACCCTGACCATTATGAAAATTGAAGCGTAAAGTCATCAACTACTATAAACAAAAAAAACCCATAAAAATAGTCCAACAGATGGCATTAATGTATCCAAATGCTTAACAAGACATTTGTTGATTTCTTATAAACGTAAATTGCAACCTTTCTAACCTGCGTCACGCAGATAAATCTAACACATTTATCCCATAGAAACCTGATAAAATTTCAATTAACCATATATTTTTATTGTTCTTTTTTATCTTATCAAAAAGAGAATTTCATATTTTCACTTTTTGAGAAAAATATCTTTATTCTTATCTTATCTTATGTTGTTTGCCATTATTATCCTAATGGGTAGGAATGCATTGTGATAAGTTAAGGTTGAAATACGCAGTACATATTCTTACTATCAATTGTGAATTGACTCTTGAACTGTAAACAAGACTAATAAAATACTTTGTGCCATGAGGAAAAGATCTCTTTAATTTATACCATAGAAAAATGTAAAAAAAATTAATATTAGAGAGCATTTTGGGTTTCACACCATCTAACGTAGCTACAATTTGGAAAAACAAAGAAAAATTTCTCCAGGCAGATATCGATGGAAAATCTTCGAAGAAGTTAAGAAAATATTTTAACATTTAGATCAGTCAGTAGTGACATGCTTCATCAGACAGAGCTAAAACAATGTGTCTATTTCTGGAACATCTATAAAAGTTCAGGCTGAGAAATTTGTTAAACAACTAGGTATTATTGATTTTAAAACTTTCTATATGATGGATTGAAAAGTTAAAAAACATTAACCATGGAATGGAGAAGCGTGAGATGTTGATATGAATTTAATTAGCAATTGGAATGATAAAGTGTAATAATTATTCGTTGAATATTTACGTATATATATATATATATATATATATATATATATATATATATATATATGTGGTTATATATATATATATATATATATATATATATATATATATATATATATATATATATATATATATATATTAGAGTGATTCATAAAAGACGGAAAAAAATTTTTTTTACCTTTTCTTCACTTTCAACCCCTTAATTTTATCTATTCCACTAGAAAGCTTACCAGGATTTACGACTCCATCGTTAACGACTCTCATATGTTGTACAATTTCTTTAGCCGATTTGAAGCTTTCTTCCTCTTCCCATAGCTCAGGATCTTTCTCGCAAGAAATTCCAGTGATTTTGAAAAAAATCATAGTATTTGTTGATATGAAATCTTTGATGTTTCTGTTTACGCTTGCATTAGATTCCAAGGATGCCTTTTTCAGATTGTTTTCTGTTCCTTCAGTTTTCAGATCATATTACGTTTCCTTTTGATAGAAACTCGTTTGTCAAAAGAAGCTAAACCAATTAGCTCTTCGGAAAGATATCAAAGATGACCCAACATTTTTTTGATGGCTACTTTGGCTACAACTATGTTATATTTTTCGACATCAACCAAGTCTTTTAATATTTGTAAGTCATTCACTGAAGCCATATGAGCCACTGGCGCTGTAAACCAGTATTTTGCATAAACAACTACAACAAATATACAAATATCTATAACGCCCCTAGCTTGCTTAATTGTGATATTAAGCTGATGCTTAAACAAAAACATTTTCAGTGCGTATATAGCTTTTGCCATCGATCGCGCACGGTGCATTCCAGTAGGAGCTTTGAATGAGATACCGCTTTCAGGAATGCCTCCAAAAAGATAATTATCAAATGAAGGAGCTCTTTGTAAGAAATTGTTCCAGTTGATTCTTAGCAAAAGCGATGATATCTTTCGCGACAATTTGAACGCAATTCCATGTAGATGGTTCGGACATTGCGGTTTTGAAGTCTTTTTAATTTATTTTTGGCCAGTAGCTTTTAACTATTTTAAAAATCATAATTTCAGGACCACTGAAAGGCCCTACAGCTGTTACAACAACACTTTCGAGTAAAATTTCTAGTATGTGATGCCGCCATGCAAACCGAATCATTTCCTTTTGCATTTTCTGTTCTAGAAGAACACATGCTCCATTTATTCGCCCTGTGTTAGATGCTGTTGTATCAAAACACATACATTTTATTTTATCATATAAATTCCATGATAAAATATAGTCTCGAAAGTAGCAGAACAGCCAAGAGCTGGTCGACTCCTTTTTCAGATACCAAGATTGGTAGATTGGTACGATCTATCATTTCATGTCCGGTTATGTCCTCCAGCATCTTTCCATCCCAGTGCACAGTAAGTGTATTTAGTGGTTGGAAATCAGCTTTAACTCCTGTTCCAGATACTAAGAATATTAGACGATCTATCATTTAATGTCCGGTTATGTCCTCCAGCATCTTTCCATCCCAGTGTACAGTAAGTGTATTTAGTGGTTGGAAATCAGCTTTAATAGACTCAGCAATATATTTTCTAATATCCATTCTTTATCCATTCCATAGTAGAAGCCAAAACAACAGTTGCTTTTCAGTCAGTCAACTTAGCGACATCAAGAGTAGTAGCTAAACTCGAATATAAAATTATTTTTTGGCCTCGTTTCTGTAGTGTATAAAACCATAGCTTGAAGAGGGCCCTGGCTGAGGAGATATAGGATGACTTTGACTTATATCGCTATCACTTTCATTCCCTGCAGAAGAAGCTGAAGAAGATAGTAAATCACATTTCTCAGTTAATTTATTCATGGCTTCTTTTTCCTTTTCTATCATCTTTTGCAACTTAGCTTCTTTTTGTAAAAGTTTTTTCGCATGGCTCCTATCGATATTACCAACTTTTCCTGGACGACTCATTTCTCTTCGTTTTAAAAGAAATTGCTTATCTTCTTCAATAGTTATCATATTAAGGGCATTTGAGTGAGCAATATCAAACAAAACATTTAAATTTGATTGCTATTTTTTTCCTTTTTCTTTTGTTGCTGCTGAGCGTTTTGTTTTATTTATTTTGAAATATTTAAGTATTTTTGTGATAACATGTTGTTTTTCTTTGGAAGGAATAGTTGCTTTTTGCCACGGTGCCATCACATCACTTGCTGTCAATGACACCGATTCTCTATTTATGTTGTTCATTACGTTTTTATAATGAAAAAATAAACACCTCACTTATTTCACTAACGATAATTATGTTTGCACCAATTCGGAATGAGATTATCCAATTAACCATATTTCATTCCTTTTTTGCGTTTTTATAATATTCGATGTCATTTTAGAAATACAAATACGAGAATAAAGCTAAAGTAATCACATTTAAAATTAAACACAATCAATTTCGCAACGATGGCGTCACTGGATAAGTGTATAAAAGAGCAATGGATTGTTTATATTAACTAAATTGTGGGTATCTGTAGAGAGCACTAAGGTACCATTAAAACTTGAATTTTATGTATCACCCTAATATATATATATATATATATACATATATACACACATATATATATATATATATATATATATATATATATATATATATATATATATACATATATATATATATTCTCATTTGCTTTGTGCTCGGAAATTGGTTGAGGCTTACAGGCAGAGGCTTACAGGTTGAGGCTTACATCAAAGTGTGATAACAAATGTCATTCACAGTAACTGCATTTCCCCCATTTAGTTCAATCATCCACCTGCCTAAATATCGAACCAAACAATGACTCGTTGAAGTTGCTCGGGTTTCTTCAGGATATCTTTTGAGCTTTTCTGTTTTCTGTTATACCGTGAAAATATGGAAAATGAGCAATTTAGATATAATTGACTTGATGTACAAGTATGCTTTGTGCCATATTATCATCCATAGAAAATAATCAGAAGCAAACCATATATGTGCATAAAATATAATGTATTTTATTGCAGCTGCATGTATACATATATGTGTTTATGTTATAAACATGTCAATAATTTAATTGACTGTATTTTGCAGAGTTTAAATTCGCTTCATAAAAATTCTCAAATCCCTCTTTGAGTAAAACCATCCATTGGATCAATCCTTCTAACTTTTGTGCCAGTGGGTCTAAACATAATATTCCATTTATCGAAAAAAGTGCATCAGTGCAAACAAATTCTTTCTTCTTAAACAATACGCCTTAGAACTTTTTCCAGAATATTTTTTCCATTGGAGCCTATTTCAAACTACAGTTCCTGGCCAAATTATAAGATGCACTGCTGTTTTTGTGCAAAAATCATAGTTCACGGGTGTAAAAATATGGGTTTGGGATATTTTATTTTAATAAATCAAATTTGTATGTCTACTGCATGTAATTAAATACATGTTAAAATTAAAGTATAATTTTTAGTGTAAGAACAATATTAAAACTCCAATTTCATTTCTGTATTAATATTTTGTTGAGCCACCTTTTGCAGCTATTAAGAAATCAATCCTTAAAGGTGTGCTGTTAATGCATGGCTGTATAATCTCCTGCATTTGTGAATGTTGTTTCCGTACATTAATTATTTTTCAATGAGCTGAATTTTGGTTGTGGCCACTTCTTTAATAATATCCCTCTTCATCAGTTCCCACGCCTTTTCAATTGAGTTCATATTGGGACTATTACCTGGTCAATCCAGCAATGGTATATTTTGGTCACGTAAATATATTTTAAATGAAATAGTAGTATGGCATGGCGCTCCATCTTGCATAAAAATAAATGGTTCCTCATTTCAGAACACTTCTCTTAACTGTGGAACTAACCGATTCAAACATAAGAGATTAAAAGATAAGAGCATAAGAAAGATTAAAAGATAAGAGCATAAACATATATATGCCATAACACATCGTGACAAAATATCAGCCTACGAATACCTACTGTAGGATACAGACTTCTTTCTTTTCACGCTGTTTCGACAATTCTATTCATCTCAAATTACTTAACCATTCTTTATGTATATTTCTGAATCTACTTTTTTGCTGGAAAGTTTTTTTGTTTTGTGATGAATTATTTTTTTTCTATTGCACTTCAATAATTCATGTCATTTGATGGATAAAAAATGTAGTCTTTAAAACACTGTCATAATTCAGATTTTCCTGTAGTTTTCCCGTATTAATATTTTACACAAATTTCAAAAAGTATTTATATATTAAGTAAAAATTGTAGAAAATGGTGTCAACATCAAAATATACTTTAATTTTAGCCTAAATTTTAGAGGACTTTTATATACACATTTTATGGACTTTTATTTACAGACTAGACACATGTATATCAGATTTTGCAACCAAGTCTCATGTATATACATGACACTTGACTGCGAACAATTTAAATAAACTTATTTATAATTTAAAAAAAAACTGATGAGATTTTAATTGGTCAAATATTTTGTTATTCTCTTTTTATAACACCGAAAAGAGAATTTCATCCATACATCTCATCATTATGAGATTTGCATAAATTTTTAATACGAAATTCGGTTGTGCAAATACACTCAAAGTAAAAATATATATTAGCCATGTATGTAATTGCTATTCAAACTGATTTCTATTGATTTCACAGCAGGAGGCGGAAATGATTGTCAACCGCTCTTTAAGATTTAAAGTTATATTATTATAATAGCACCGTACAAAAACTTTATGCTTAGTGTACATAATTCTTAAATTTGTTTATTTTTAAATCTGAGTTACAATTTGTTTGGCACATTCTATATCCTTCGTGGATTTATTTGGAAGTAGTACTTCTATCTGTAATTCGTAAGCTAAACCAAACATTGAATCCACTGAGATTCAAGCAAGATCATAATAAATGGAGTTACGAAGTAACCTGCTTGCATTTAATTGGAAGTGGCAGTTGTTAGTGGAGGTTGAAACAATGTAAGCATAAAGTCTAAAATATAAATAATGTATTTAAAAAGCTTCTGCGCTAATATTGTCACAGATTATTGTTTTATTATTTGAAAAGTTTGTTCAAGTATTTACAATGAAAACAAAACATACGAAATTACTTTATATTTAAAATATAAAATCTGTCAACAAATTTAAATTCATGTATCTTCATTAATTTCATCCCTTATAATAACTTAATTGTAAAAAATGCAATTAATCGCAATTGACATAATGTCATTTTTTCAGTAATTGTTTTGTTATCATACCATTTGTTTTATTATGAGGTATCTCCATACCATTACATTTAATGTTAATAATAACAACAAAAAATATGTTTTTGCTTTATAATTAAATTCTATTCTTAATGTTTAAAATAGTACCTTCACGAGGTTAGTGTTAATTTTATATTCAAATATCATCAATTTGTTGCTAAAATCACTATACTCTCTATTACAATTGAACATATTGAAGAGAATAAAGACAAAATCAATTTCTCTCACAATATTCCTGAAATTCAATTTATGATTTTTTTGCTGTATTAGACATAATACTTTGTCAATTTATTTTATTGTTATAATATATTGTATGTGACCGAATATTAATATCGTAGCATAACTGGCCAGTTTTTTTTAACTTGTGCAACTGATTTGCGCATTGATATACAATAAAATATAAAATGTAATTAAAAACATTTTCACTATATTATAAGCAGTGGTCTTTTATTTATTATTAATAATTGTAATTTGTATTAACTTGAGAAAAATACTCACATATTTAAAGTAAAATAATTCAAAAAGCTCCATAAATAAATAAATCTAGAGAGATTAATTGTGAGTAAAAACTATTTTTTTCAAATCAATGGTGGCAAGTATGTTCTTTACAAAATAAGTCGCAAAGGTTGATTATTTTTTTAAATACATTGTTCTTACATAAAACCTTTCCTTTAAATACCAATAAACAACATTTTCACTATCGCTAAAATAAACTAATTAAACTTTTTATATTATTTCATTTCAAATTTTATATGAGATATTTTAAATAAAGACATGCTTGGCATGTTTAATATTTTATAGAAAATATCTAATATTGGGACTTAAAGCATTGAAAACTTTGTATTTTAAAAGGTAGTTTAAGTTTCTATTCAATTTCAATATTCTGTATGTAAAGTCTAGTCCAAATTTTTAGTTTATATGCATCTTGATTTGTGACTTTGCTATGTACAGTGTAAACTCTTTATAATGAATTCCTTTATAAGGGAAAACACTCTATAACATAGATATTGCTTCAGATTGATTGGTTTATGTTACATTAAAACACTTCCTATAACGTAACGGTCAGCCTCTAAAACGAAAAAATACGTCTTTATTTAGAAACAATGAAACAGTTTTCGTGTAGACATCTTTTTTATTTTTGTTTTTCTTAAGCCACCAATATATGTAAATTTATTATCAGTTTAATTTTTCAAAAAAATATCTATTTCTTATAGTTTGTTGTTTGCCATTATTGTTCTAATGAGTAGGAACGCATTGTGATAAGTTAAGGCTTAAATATGCAAGGCACTACTATCAAATAAAACTTCAAGTAAACTTTAAAACTTCAAGCAAACAAGACTAGCAAAAGAAAAACTTTGATGATGAAAATATTTCTTTGATTCGTGCCATAAAAAAGGGGGAAAAAAATTTATGTTGAAAATCGTTGTGGGTTCACTCTATATAATTTGGCTACAATTTGGAAAGACCAAGAAAAATTTCTCTAGGCGGAAATCGATGAGTACTATAGCAGAAATCGGTGATTAGTTTATTTTTTCACTTCTTTCATACAATATTTACCTGAAGATTTGCAGAAGAGAGTAAATAATCATTATAAAATGTCAAGACTGAACATATCTCACTATACTGCATTGATCAGTGTGAGTTCACAAAACACAGGTGAACCTGAAGGATATTTGTGTGCACTTATAGGTAGACAAAATAAACTATGGACTCGTCCTCTCTTATAACACTCATGAGATTAAAGCAACATTAAACTAAAGACTAAATGGTTAAAAATGTAACAATTTAATAAGTTGAAAAAATGCCTGATCATTACAATTGAAGGAAATTACACACGACCATGACATTATAAAATTTGAATTGTAAGGTGGTAAACGATGCTAAAACAGAACAAAAAATTCAAAAATAAGTTTCAATGATACTGTATGTGGCATAAATTTAAAAAAATCCATGTAAATAGTTTTACAATGATATTAATATACGTAAATGCAAATTAAAATATTTGTTTATTTCTAAATAATATAATATTTCTTAATTTCAATGTTAAAAACAAATTGGCTCGACAAATTAGCTTCGGGTAAGTGTAAGATTACTGATATTTAAAATTTTAATTATTAGAGTGTTCTTTCCATAAAATTCTTTATTTACAATATAATTAACCATTTTCGATGTAATAACCAATGCGATATAAGCAACCTTTTTAAATTCACATCACAAGACAATAGTTTTTGTTTCTCGTTAGATAATTTCATTTTTTTCAATTTCGAATTATAACAAAATATGTCTCATAATCCTAAAGCAAGTTTCATTGTTTCTTTCCTTTTTATACTTTAACTACTCAACCAACTCCATGAAATTTTACATACATATAACCTGCGTTACGCAGATACACATAAAATAACACATTTATCCCACGTATGAATTAATTTTCTTTTGATAATTAAAAAACCATCCCTTAAAAGATAAGAGCATAAACATCCATATGCCATAACACATCATGACAAAATATCAGCCTACGACTACCTACTGTAGGATACAGACTTCTTTCTTTTCACGCTATTTTGACAATTCTATTCATCTCAAATTACTTAACCATTCTTTATGCATATTTTTGAATCTGCTTTTTTGCTAGAAAGTTTTTTTGTTTTGTGATGAATTATTTCTTTTCTATTGCACTTCAATAATTCATGTCATTCGATAGATATGAAATGTATTCTTTAAAACACTGTCATAATTCAGATTTTCCTGTAGTTTTCCCCTATTAATATTTTATACAAATTTCAAAAAGTATTTATATATTAAGTAAAAATTGTAGAAAATGGTGTCAACATCAAAATATACTTTAATTTTAGCCTGAATTTTAGAGGACTTTTATATACACATTTGATGAACTTTTATTTACAAACTAGACACATGTATATCAGATTTCGCAGTCAAGTCTCATGTATATACATGACACTTGACAGCGAACAATTTAAATAAACTTATTTATAATTTTGACAAAAAACCGATGAGATTTTAATTGATCAAATATTTTGTTGTTCTCTTTTTATAACACCGAGAAGAGAATTTCATCAATACATCTCATTATTATGAGATTTGCATAAATTTTTAATACGAAATTCGGTTGTGCAAATACATTCAAAGTAAAAATATATATTAGCTATGTATGTAATTGCTATTCAAACTGATTTCTATTGATTTCACAGCAGGAGGCGGAAATGAGTATCAACCGCTCTTTAAGATTTAAAGTTATATTATTATAATAGCACCGTACAAAAACTTTATGCTTAGTGTACATAATTCTTAAATTTGTTTATTTTTAAATCTGAGTTACAATTTGTTTCGCACATTCTATATCCTTCGTGGATTTATTTGGAAGTAGTACTTCTATCTGTAATTCGTAAGCTAAACCAAACATTGAATCCACTGAGATTCAAGCAAGATCATAATAAATGGAGTTACGAAGTAACCTGCTTGCATTTAATTGGAAGTGGCAGTTGTTAGTGGAGGTTGAAACAATGTAAGCATAAAGTCTAAAATATAAATAATGTATTTAAAAAGCTTCTGCGCTAATATTGTCACAGATTATTGTTTTATTATTTGAAAAGTTTGTTCAAGAATTTACAATGAAAACAAAACATATGAAATTACTTTATATTTAAAATATAAAATCTGTCAACAAATTTAAATTCATGTATCTTCATTAATTTCATCCCTTATAATAACTTAATTGTAAAAAATGCAATTAATCGCAATTGACATAATGTCATTTTTTCAGTAATTGTTTTGTTATCATACCATTTGTTTTATTATGAGGTATCTCCATACCATTACATTTAATGTTAATAATAACAACAAAAAATATGTTTTTGCTTTATAATTAAATTCTATTCTTAATGTTTAAAATAGGACCTTCACGAGGTTAGTGTTAATTTTATATTCAAATATCATCAATTTGTTGCTAAAATCACTATACTTTCTATTACAATTGAACATATTGAAGAGAATAAAGACAAAATCAATTTCTCTCACAATATTCCTGAAATTCAATTTATGATTTTTTTGCTGTATTAGACATAATACTTTGACAATTTATTTTATTATTATAATATATTGTATGTGACCGAATATTAATATCGTAGCATAACTGGCCAGTTTTTTTTAACTTGTGCAACTGATTTGCGCATTGATATACAATAAAATATAAAATGTAATTAAATACATTTTCACTATATTATAAGCAGTGGTCTTTTATTTATTATTCATAATTGTCATTTGTATTAACTTATCTTTTGAATATATATTATCGAAAAATACTCACATATTTAAAGTGAAAAAATTCAAAAAGCTCCATAAGTAAATAAATCTAGAGAGGTTAATTGTGCATAAAAACTATTTATTTCAAATCAATCTAGGCAAGTATGTTCTTTAGGAAATAAGTGGCAAAGGTCAATTATTTTTTTAAATGTGTTGTGTTTACATATACCCTATCCTTTAAATACCAATAAACAAAATTTTCACTATCACTAAAGTAAACTAATTAAACTTTTTATATATTATTTCATTTCAAATTTTATATGAAATATTTTAAATAAAGACATGCTTGGCATGTTTAATATTTTATAGAAAATATCTAATATTAACACTTAAAGCATTGAAAACTGTGTATTTTAAAAGGTAGTTTAAGTTTCTATTCAATTTCAATATTCTGTATGTAAAGTCCAGTCCAAACTTTTAGTTTATATGAATCTTGATTTGTGACCTTGCTATGTACAGTGTAAATTCTTTATAATGAACTCCGTTATTTAGAAACAATGAAACAGTTTTCGTGTAGACATCTGTTTTCTTTTTGTTTTGCTTAAGCCATCAATATATGTAAATTTATTATCAGTTTAATTTTTCAAAAAAATATCTATTTCTTACAGTTTGTTGTTTGCCATTATTGTCCTAATGAGTACGAACGCAATAAGTTAAGTCTTAAATACGCAACACACTTTCAAACTATCAATTGTGAATTGATTCTTGAACCGTAAACAAGACTATCAAAAGAAAAACTTTGATGATGAAAATATTTCTTTGATTCATACCATAAAAAAGGGGGAAAAATTTTATGTTGAAAAGTGTTGTGGGTTCACTCTATATAATTTGGCTACCATTTGGAAAAACCAAGAAAAATTTCTCTATGCAGAAATCGATGGAAAATCTTACACATACATATGTACATGACATGCTTCATCAGACAGCGCCAAAACAATGTCCTTTTTTCTGGGCCATCTATAAAAGCTCGTGCTGAGAAATTTGCTTAACAAATTAGTATCACTGATTTTAAAACGTCCGTAGGATGGATTGGAAAGTTTAAACGGTGTCAAAACATTAACAACGAAAAAATTAATGAAGTAGCGTGGGATGTTAATATGGATTTAATTAGCGATTGGAGTGATAAAGTGTGGTAACAATTAAGAGATAAATAGGCTGCAAATGACATTTTTAATACTGATGAGACTAACATTCTTTTCAAAGTGGCACAGGACAAAATTTGAAAATTGAAGGGAGAGAAATTTGTGGAAACTAAGCTCTTTAAAGAGCAAATCACCATTATATCTAAAAGACGAAGAGTTCCAGTGGCAACAAAGTATAACGTTGAAAGCTATATAATAGGTGTTACTGTGTCGAGTTCAGTTTTATTTAACATGTAGTCAAATTAGTAGGGATAATTTTTAAAATTCATTTTTAATTTTTATTCACGGAATTTGAGAAGGATAATGAAGAGGTCATTGGCATGTAACAGTACTTATTTTTTATGTTTTGTGTTAAATTTGCATTTCGTAAGAGATGCACCCTTACACAACTTTCTCATATCCTTTTTCAAGTTGATAATACTTTAGGTAAATGTGTGGAAAATATCTATATCAAACCTAATTTCACTTTTATCCTGCAGTCAATGGCCGTGTATGCGACAATATTCTAATCTGTAACCATTTCATTAACTTCGTGAAATGTGACAATGCCTTACTATGGCCCAAATAACAACACTAAACTTAATATTTCCTCCATAGTAGTGAAATGTCACGAAATACTCCCACTATATTTAAATTATAAAATCTGTCAACAAATTTAAATTCATGTATCTTCATTAATTTCATCCCTTATAATACTTAATTGTAAAAAATGCAATTAATCGCAATTGTCATAATGTCATTTTTTCAGTAATTGTTTTGTTATCATGCCATTTGTTTTATTATGGGAGATCTCCATACCATTGCAATTAATGTGAATAATAACTACCCAAAATAAGTTTTTGCTTTATAATAAAATTCTATTCTTAATGTTTTAAATAGCAACTCATCCACGTTAGTATAATTTTATATTCAAATATCATCAATTTATTGCTAAAATCACAATACTATTACAATTGAACAAATTGAAGAGAATAAAGACAAAATCAATTTCTCTCACAATTTTCCTGAAATTCAATTTATGATTTATTTGTTGTATTAGACATAATACTTTGACAATTTATTTTATTGTTATAATATATTGTATGTGACCGAATATTAATATCGTAGCATAACTGGCCAATTTTTTAAAACTTATGCTACTGGTTTGCGCATTGAAATACAATAAAATATAAGATTTAATTTAATACATTTTCACTATATTATAAGCAGTGGTCTTTTATTTATTTTTCATAATTGTCATTGGTATTAACATATCTTTTGAATATATATTATCGAAAAATACTCACATATTTAAAGTAAAATAATTCAAAAAGCTCCATAAATAAATAAATCTAGAGAGATTAATTGTGAGTAAAAACTATTTTTTTCAAATCAATGGTGGCAAGTATGTTCTTTACAAAATAAGTCGCAAAGGTTGATTATTTTTTTAAATACATTGTTCTTACATAAAACCTTTCCTTTAAATACCAATAAACAACATTTTCACTACCGCTAAAATAAACTAATTAAACTTTTTATATTATTTCATTTCAAATTTTATATGAGATATTTTAAATAAAGACATGCTTGGCATGTTTAATATTTTATAGAAAATATCTAATATTGGGACTTAAAGCATTGAAAACTTTGTATTTTAAAAGGTAGTTTAAGTTTCTATTCAATTTCAATATTCTGTATGTAAAGTCTAGTCCAAATTTTTAGTTTATATGCATCTTGATTTGTGACTTTGCTATGTACAGTGTAAACTCGTTATAATGAATTCCTTTATAAGGGAAAACACTCTATAACATAGATATTGCTTCAGATTGATTGGTTTATGTTACATTAAAACACTTCCTATAACGTAACGGTCAGCCTCTAAAACGAAAAAATACGTCTTTATTTAGAAACAATGAAACAGTTTTCGTGTAGACATCTTTTTTATTTTTGTTTTTCTTAAGCCACCAATATATGTAAATTTATTATCAGTTTAATTTTTCAAAAAAATATCTATTTCTTATAGTTTGTTGTTTGCCATTATTGTTCTAATGAGTAGGAACGCATTGTGATAAGTTAAGGCTTAAATATGCAAGGCACTACTATCAAATAAAACTTCAAGTAAACTTTAAAACTTCAAGCAAACAAGACTAGCAAAAGAAAAACTTTGATGATGAAAATATTTCTTTGATTCGTGCCATAAAAAAGGGGGAAAAAAATTTATGTTGAAAATCGTTGTGGGTTCACTCTATATAATTTGGCTACAATTTGGAAAGACCAAGAAAAATTTCTCTAGGTGGAAATCGATGAGTACTATAGCAGAAATCGGTGATTAGTTTATTTTTTCACTTCTTTCATACAATATTTACCTGAAGATTGGCAGAAGAGTGTAAATAATCATTATAAAATGTCAAGACTGAACATATCTCACTATACTGCATTGATCAGTGTGAGTTCACAAAACACAGGTGAACCTGCAGGATATTTGTGTGCACTTATAGGTAGACAAAATAAACTATGGACTCATCCTCTCTTATAACACTCATGAGATTAAAGCAACATTAAACTAAAGACTAAATGGTTAAAAATGTAACAATTTAATAAGTTTAAAAAATGCCTGATCATTACAATTGAAGGAAATTACACACGACCATGACATTATAAAATTTGAATTGTAAGGTGGTAAACGATGCTAAAACAGAACAAAAAATTTAAAACTAAGTTTCAATGATACTGTATGTGGCATAAATTTAAAAAAATCCATGTAAATAGTTTTACGATGATATTAATATACGTAAATGCAAATTAAAATATTTGTTTATTTCTAAATAATATAATATTTCTTAATTTCAATGTTAAAAGCAAATTGGCTCGACAAATTAGCTTCGGGTAAGTGTAAGATTACTGATATTTAAAATTTTAATTATTAAAGTGTTCTTTCCATAAAATTCTTTATTTACAATATAATTAACCATTTTCGATGTAATAACCAATGCGATATAAGCAACCTTTTGAAATTCACATCACAAGACAATAGTTTTTGTTTCTCGTTAGATAATTTCATTTTTTTCAATTTCGAATTATAACAAAATATGTCTCATAATCCTAAAGCAAGTTTCATTGTTTCTTTCCTTTTTATACTTTAACTACTCAACCAACTCCATGAAATTTTACATACATATAACCTGCGTTACGCAGATACACATAAAATAACACATTTATCCCACGTAAGAATTAATTTTCTTTTGATAATTAAAAAACCCTCCCTTAAAAGATAAGAGCATAAACATCCATATGCCATAACACATCATGACAAAATATCAGCCTACGACTACCTACTATAGGATACAGACTTCTTTCTTTTCACGCTATTTCGACAATTCTATTCATCTCAAATTACTTAACCATTCTTTATGCATATTTTTGAATCTGCTTTTTTGCTGGAAAGTTTTTTTGTTTTGTGATCAATTATTTCTTTTCTATTGCACTTCAATAATTCATGTCATTCGATAGATACGAAATGTATTCTTTAAAACACTGTCATAATTCACATTTTCCTGTAGTTTTCCCCTATTAATATTTTATACAAATTTCAAAAAGTATTTATATATTAAGTAAAAATTGTAGAAAATGGTGTCAACATCAAAATATACTTTAATTTTAGCCTGAATTTTAGAGGACTTTTATATACACATTTGATGAACTTTTATTTACAAACTAGACACATGTATATCAGATTTCGCAGTCAAGTCTCATGTATATACATGAGACTTGACAGCGAACAATTTAAATAAACTTATTTATAATTTTGACAAAAAACCGATGAGATTTTAATTGATCAAATATTTTGTTGTTCTCTTTTTATAACACCGAGAAGAGAATTTCATCAATACATCTCATTATTATGAGATTTGCATAAATTTTTAATACGAAATTCGGTTGTGCAAATACATTCAAAGTAAAAATATATATTAGCTATGTATGTAATTGCTATTCAAACTGATTTCTATTGATTTCACAGCAGGAGGCGGAAATGAGTATCAACCGCTCTTTAAGATTAAAAGTTATAGTATTATAATAGCACCGTACAAAAACTTTATGCTTAGTGTACAGAATTGTTAAATTTGTTTATTTTTAAATCTGAGTTACAATTTGTTTGTCACATTCTGTATCCTACTGGGATTTATTTGGAAGTAGTACGTCGTTCTGTAATTTCTTAAATGAGCCGAACTTTGAATCCACTGAGATTCAAACAAAATCATAATAAATGAAAATATGAAGTAACCTGCTTACATTTAAATAGAAATGGCAGTTGTTAGTGAAAGTTGAAACGATGTAATCATCGGTTTGAAATGTTTATAATGTATTTCAGGAGGGTCTGCGTTTATATTGTCACAGATTATTGTTTAACCGTTTGTAACAGTTGCGCAGGAAATTACAATGAAAAGAAAAAATTACTTTATATTTAAAACATAAAATCTGTCAAAAAATTTAAATTCATGTATCTTCATTAATTTCATCCCTTATATTACTTAATTGCAAAAAATGAAATTAATCACAACTAACATAACGTCATTTTTTCATAAAATCTAATATTGGGAATTGAAATATTCAAAACTGTATATTTTAAAAGGTAGTTTAAGTTTCTATTCAATTTCAATATTCTGTATGTAAAGTCTGGTCCAAATTATTTGTTCATATGGATCCTGATTTGTGACCTTGCTAAGTACAGTGTAAACTCTTTACATTAAACCTTCTTGATAAAAACTCTCTATAGCATAGATATTGCTCGAGATTGATTAGTTCATGTTACAGGAAAACACTCTCTATAACGTGATGGTCACCTCTATAACTAAACAATACGTCTATGCACATTTATTATCGGTTCATCAATATATGTACACGTAATGCATCAATATATGTACATTTATTATCGGTTTCATTTTTTAAGAGATATGTCTCTATTCTTATTTTATTTTTTGTCGTTTGCCATTATTGTCCTAATGGGCAGGAATGCATTGTGATAAGTTAAAGCTGAAATATGCAACACACTTTCATACTATTAATTGATAGATATTGATATGAATTGAATTAGCGATTGGAATAATAAAGTGTGGCAACAATCAAGAGATAAATAGTCTCCAAATGACATTTTTAATACTGATGGGACAAGCACTTTTTTCAAAATTGCGCAGGACAAAACTTTAAAATTTAAGGGGAGAAATTTGTGGAAGGTAAGCCCTTTAAAGAACAAACCACCATTATATCTAAAAAACGAAGAGATCCAGTGGCAACAAAATATAACCTTGAAAGCTATATTGTAGTTGTCACTGTGTCACGTTCAGTTTTATTTAACATGTAAGTCAAATTAGTAAGGAAAACTTTTTAATCTTCGTTTTTAATATTTACTCATGAAATTTAAGAAGGTTAACGATGTAGTTATTGGCACATTACAATACTTATTTTTTTTTGTTTTGTATTAAATTTGTATTTTGTAAGATGACCATTAAAAAATTTTCTCGTATCGTTTTTCAAGTTGATAACACTTTAGGCAGATGTGTAAAAAATATCAGTACCAAACTTAATTTCACTTTTATCCTGTACTCAATGGTCATGAATGCAACAATATTCTAACCCGTAACCATTTTGGCACTATGAGCCGACGAAAACAAATGAGCCATAGTTGCAATGTACACATTGATTAAACAGTACTGATACTCCTTACATATGCGTAACATATTTCGAAAAAAGTACACTCATGCATACACATTTGTCAAAACTCAGTATTGGTCACACAAAAAAGTCAGTTAAGATTTTTTTTTGTATATAGTTTTTTAAATTATTTTAGAGCCTTTTCAAATTTTTTTTGTACTGTGTTTAATAAATATGTAGTTAATGAGTAATAAGCTAATAGTAGATAATTGAGGCTGCAGACTGTTTAAATATGAAATTGTGTTTTATATTAACCTGATCTATATTAGGAAATATAAAATAATTTTAATTAAATTCAAGTAAAAATTGGAGTTCAGTTTGTTTTACATTTTTTTTTCAAATTAAATAATAATTCTGGTGAAACTTTGTTTCTCGAAATTACTCATTTTGTAAAGCTTCTTAAGATAAACTCAAAAAATGTTTCCAATGTTGACGTATAATGAATCTTGAAACATTTGTAACATTATTTACTATATCCCTCGGAGGAGAGTATTACCTACCATTGTAGATTTACTTTTAAATAATTGAAATACTAATTTCCTAATATTTTTCACTGCACTAGAAAATTGTTCAAAATAGAATCTCTCATATGTTATAATAACCCGAGTAGCAAATTTCTCTTTAAGTTTATTTTTTCACTTCTTCCATACAATTTTTATCTGAACATTTACACAAGAATGTGAATAATCATTCAAAAATGTCAAGACTGAACCTATCTCACTATATTGCGTTGATTGGAGTTAGGAGAAGGAAATTACACACAACTATCACCGTTACGAAATTTGAAGGTGGTAAACGATGCTAAAACAGGACAAATAAATATAAAAGTAAGTCTCAACGGATACTGTATATGGCATAAATTAAAAAAATTCTTTAAAATAGTTTAATGGATGATATTAATGTATGGGAATTGGAGCATCAAAGGAGATTGTGGTATATGTTTGATTTCAAGTCTACAATGGTTTTCCCCTTTTAGATTTGATGACTGATTTTGATAGATTTTGCGGTGCTTATTACAGGAAAAATGCTATAAAAATTCCATCAAGTCAAGATTTTTAATTATTTAGCATAGTTTCTTTTGTCCAAAGTACTTAAGCCTGACTTGCCCAAGAACTGACATTTTATTTTAATTGTTTCGTCTTGAACAAAAAACGCAATGAATGATTGCATCAGACAACAATGAATAAGTTCTCATAAATAGTTAGTTAAATATAACTTAATGAATTAAGTGACATACCTATATTATTGGAAAAAAGGTGAATTTTTAGGTCATTTGCTAAAGACCTCATTTAACCGTAATTAATTTAAATCGTTACAAAAGGCTTAATAAGGGTAGACTAACAGATGTTTGTATAAATAGCAACATTATTTTCACAAAATCAATACTTCTGTGCAATTTGTAACACTCAATTAAAAGATGTCATCAATCATGTGCAATCTGAACGTTGCACATTCCTCACATCCATATTTGGAATCAGTGCAAGCTGAAGACATGAGCAATGATGTCGAAGAAGTATCTCAACCTGAGGATCAATTTAAAACAAGTGCAAGTGGAACACAGTTATTTTCATAGTCAGAACTGAACAACTTACCGAGAGATATAAGCCTGCCGAAACATTCAGCTTTACTCCTCAGATCAAGACTATCGGAAAAGAATATGCTTGTTCCTGGTACTTCATTTTCGTGGTACCGCAACAGAGAAAACAGACTTTGTACCACATTTTGCTGAAGATCGTGATCTAGTGTATTCCTAGCTTTGTGAAAATGTTTAACATCGTACATGACGCGAATGAATAGAGATTGTTCGTAGACTTATCAAAACAAAGTTTGGAAGATATCCTTTTGCATAATGGCTATAAGTACGCTTCACAGCCAGTCACCCATGCTGTACCACCATGTGTTTGAAAGAACTAGTTCCTGGAACCAAAAATATTATGAGAGATAATTAGGTCCCCTGGGAAAAAGTTTTGCTACCCCCTAGACACATAAAACTGGGAATAACGAAACAATTTGCAAAGGAGCTGAATAAATAAGAAGAAGGTTTTAAATATCTACACGTTATAGTGAAAGAAGGTATTTTCATTTCCCCGGACATAAGAAAATTAATGAAACACACAACTTTCAATGAAGAATTAAATGAAATTGAATTAGAAACCTGAAACTCTTTTAAGAAAGTTGTAAACAATTTCCTAGGAAACCATAAAAGTACGAATTTTGAGGAAATTGTAAAGAAAATTATTGAAAATTTTGGAAAAATGGGATGTTTATGAGCATTAAACTTCACTTCCTTAATTCGCACTTAGACCATTTTCCTGTTAACTTGGGAGCTGTTAGTGAAGAGCAAGGCAAAAGATTTCATCGGAATTTGAAAGAGATGGAACATTGCTAAGGTGGAATAAAACAATGGTGGCAGACAGATGGGAGCTTTGGTGAAAAAAAATAATATACCACGATAGTATTCAAATAATTTATTAATGTTATGTAAATCTATTTATAATATTTTAAAGCCATAGAATGGTTTTTTTTATTATAATATAAATTTTTTATTTAGATTTTTTGCAATCTTATACGTAGGGCTTTTCCAAAAATATATAATTATATATATTTATATTTATATATATATATATATATATATATATATCTATATATATATATATATATATATATATATCTATATATATATATATATATATATATATATATATATATAATAATAATAAGCCGAGTATCAAATTCAAAATATACTCAAAGTGTGAATTTATATTAGCCATGTAGATAATTACTTTTCAGACTGATTTCTATTGATTTCACGCTATAAGGCGGAAATGAGTGTCAACTGCTCTTTAAGATTGAAATTATATTATTATAATAGCACTATAGAAAAACTGTATGCTTAGAGTATATCATTTTTAAAATACAATTAACATTTTAAATCTAAAACGAAATTTGTTTTTTTTAAAAGCGTGTTAAAATTTATTTTTTTGTATTAAGTAGTATTTCGATTCGTAATTTGTTAGCTAAACCAAACTTCAAATCCACTGACATTCAAAGAAGATCATAATAAATGGAGTGCTTGCATTTAATTGGAAGTGGCAGTTGTTAGTGAAGGTTGAAACAATGTAATCATAAAGTCTGAAATATATATAATGTAGTAAAAAAGCTTCTGCGCTAATATTGTCACAGATTATTGTTATATTATTTGAAAAGTTTGTTCTAGAATTTACAATGAAAACAAAAAATTACTTTATATTTAAAATATAAAATCTGTCAACAAATTTAAATTCATGGATCTTCATTAATTTCATCCCTTAATTACAAAAAATGTAATTAATCACAATTAACGTAACGTCATTTTTTCCATAATAGTTTTGTTATCATACCAATTGTTTTAATATGAGGGATCTGCATACCATTACTATTAATGTGAATAATTACTGCCTAAAATATGTTTTTTCTTTATAACTAAATTCTATTTTTAATGTTTACAGCGGGAATTAAACCAGGTTAGTGTTAATTTTATATTCAAATATCATCAATTTGTTGCTAAAATCATAATACTTTCAATTACAATTCAACAAATCGAAGAGAATAAAGACAAAATCAATTTCTTTCACAATATACCTGAAATTCAATTAATGTTTTATCTGTTGTATTAGACATAATAATTTGACAATTTATTATTATAATACATTGTATGCGACCAAATATTAATATCGTAGCATAACTGACCGATTTTTCAAACCTTGTGGAAGTTTAAGTATCTATTCTATTTCAATATTCTGTATGTAAAATCTGATCCAAACTTTTTATTTATGTGGATCCTGATTTAATATGAAACATTTTATTTCACTCTAATAGTGCTTTTTGTTTCCACTAGAATTTTTCTAAACTTTTCTTCGTTTAATTTTCATGTAGTGTACTTTATATTCATTAGGCATGAATAATACTTGCATGCAAACCTTATACTAAATTTTATCATTGTATTAGCGGTTAAAATATTCTGTTTTCCATTTACAATTAAAAGTGGATTTTCACTTACTTTTCTCTCGTTTAGTACACATAGTTTTTAGCAACCAACATACTTATGAATATAATATATACATAACAAAAAGGTTATGTTACAATGACACTATGAGCCAACGAAAACAAATGAGCCATAGTTGCAATGTACACATTGATTAAACAGTACTGATACTCCTTACATATGCATCACATATTTCTAAAAATGCAGTTTAAATTTTTTTTGTATCAAGTTTAATGATTTTAGCTCCTTTTCGAAGTTTGTTTTTTATTGTTTTTCAATAAATAAACGGTTAATTAAAATTGAGGCTGCGAACTGTTTATATATGAAGTTGTGTTTTGTATTAGAGTGATCTATATTACCAAATATAGAATCATTTTAATTAAATTCAAGTAAAGCTTAAGAATAGTTCAGTTGGTTTTTAATTTTTTTTTCCAAATTGACTTAACATTTTTGTCAAGCTTTGTTTTTCGCAGTTACTCACTTTGTAAAGCTTCTTAAGATAAAGTTAAAAAATGCTTCGAATGTTGACATATGATGTTATATAAATGGATCGTGAAACATTTTTTAAATTTGTAATATTATTTACTACAGCCGCTGGAGGTGAGTATTATCTACCATTGGAGATTTACTTTTAAATAATTGGAATAGTAATTTCCTAATGTTCTATACTTCACCAAAAAATTGTTCACAAAAAATCTCTCATATGTACGGGCTTCGTCCTCTCGTATGACACTCATGAGAACAAAGCAACATTAAACTAAAGACCAAATGATTAACAATGTAACAATTTAATAAAATGAAAAATGTCTGATCATCAAACCCCATTGGAGTTGAAGGAAATTACACACGACCCTGACCATTATGAAAATTGAAGCGTAAAGTCATCAACTACTATATATGGTATAAACAAAAAAAAGCCATAAAAATAATCCAACAGATGGCATTAAAGTATCCAAATGCTAAACAAGACATTTGTTGATTTCTTATAAACGTAAATTGCAACCTTTCTAACCTGCGTCACGCAGATAAATCTAACACATTTATCCCATAGAAACCTGATAAAATTTCAATTAACCAAATATTTTTATTGTTCTTTTTTATCTTATCAAAAAGAGAATTTCATCAATAAATCTCATTATTATTAGATTTGAAACACAATTTCCCAACATATAAAAATACAAATTATATATGTTTGGCAATGTTCAAAATATTTTCAAAGTGTGAATATATATTATCAATATAGATAATTAATTTTCAGACTGATTTCTATTGATTTCACAGCAGGTGGCGGAAATGAGTGTCAACTGTTCTTCAAGATTTAAAATTATTAAAAAGATTAAAAATTTTTAAGACAACAGTTAAAACCTAAAAAAAAATTTTTTTTTCTTAATGTGAGTTAAAATTTCTTTGGAATATTCATTGGAAGTAGTACTTCTATCTGTAATTCGTAAGCTAAACCAAACTTTGAATCCACTGAGATTCAAGCAAGATCATAATAAATGGAGTTACGAAGTAACCTGCTTGCATTTAATTGGAAGTGGCAGTTGTTAGTGGAGGTTGAAACAATGTAAGCATAAAGTCTAAAATATAAATAATGTATTTAAAAAGCTTCTGCGCTAATATTGTCACAGATTATTGTTTTATTATTTGAAAAGTTTGTTCAAGAACTTACAATGAAAACAAAACATAGGAAATTACTTTATATTTAAAACATAAAATCTGTCAACAAATTTAAATTCATGTATCTTCATTAATTTCATCCCTTATAATAACTTAATTGTAAAAAATGCAATTAATCGCAATTGACATAATGTCATTTTTTCAGTAATTGTTTTGTTATCATACCATTTGTTTTATTATGATGTATCTCCATACCATTGCATTTAATGTTAATAATAACAACAAAAAATGTGTTTTTCCTTTATAATTAAATTCTATTCTTAATGTTTAAAATAGTACCTTCACGAGGTTAGTGTTAATTTTATATTCAAATATCATCAATTTGTTGCTAAAATCACTATACTTTCTATTACAATTGAACATATTGAAGAGAATAAAGACAAAATCAATTTCTCTCACAATATTCCTGAAATTCAATTTATGATTTTTTTGCTGTATTAGACATAATACTTTGACAATTTATTTCATTGTTATAACATATTGTATGTGACCGAATATTAATATCGTAGCATAACTGGCCAGTTTTTTTTAACTTGTGCAACTGATTTGCGCATTGATATACAATAAAATATAAAATGTAATTAAATACATTTTCACTATATTATAAGCAGTGGTCTTTTATTTATTATTCATAATTGTCATTTATATTAACGTATCTTTTGAATATATATTATCGAAAAATACTCACATACTTAAAGTGAAATAATTCAAAAAGCTCCATAAATAAATAAATCTAGAGAGATTAATTGTGCATAAAAACTATTTTTTTCAAATCAATCTAGGCAATCATGTTCCTTACGAAATAAGTCGCAAAGGTCAATTATTTTTTTAAATATGTTGTTTTTGCATATACCATATCCTTTAAATACCAATAAACAAAATTTTCACTATCGCTAAAGTAAACTAATTAAACTTTTTTTATTATTTCATTTCAAATTTTATATGAGATGTTTTAAATAAAGACATGCTTGGCATGTTTAATATTTTATAGAAAATATCTAATATTGGGGCTTAAAGCATTAAAAATTGTATTTTAAAAAGTAGTTTAAATTTCTATTCAATTTCAATATTCCGTATGTAAAGTCTAGTCCAAACTTTTTGTTTATATGAACCTTGCTATGTACAGTGTAAATTCTTTATAATGAACTCCTTTATAAGGGAAAACACTCTATAACATATATATTGCTTTAAATTGATTGGTTTATGTTACATTAAAACACTTCCTATAACATAACGGTCAGCCTCTAAAATGAAAAAATACATCTTTATTTCGAAACAATGAAACAGTTTTCGTGTAGATATCTGTTTTCTTTTTGTTTTTCTTAAACCATCAATATATGTAAATTTATTATCAGTTTAATTTTTAAAAAAAATATCTATTTTTTATAGTTTGTTGTTTGCCATTATTGTTCTAATGAGTAGGATCGCATTGTGATAAGTTAAGGCTTAAATATGCAAGGCACTACTATCAAATAAAACTTCAAGTAAACTTTAAAACTTCAAGCAAACAAGACTATCAAAAGAAAAACTTTGATGATGAAAATATTTCTTTGATTCGTGCCATAAAAAATGGGGAAAAAAATTTATGTTGAAAAGCGTTGTGGGTTCACTCTATATAATTTGACAACAATTTGGAAAAACCAAGAAAAATTTCTCTAGGCAGAAATTGATGGAAAATCTTACATGTACATATGTACATGACATGCTTCATCAGACAGCGCCAAAACAATGTGCTTTTTTCTGGGCCATCTATAAAAGCTCGTGCTGAGAAATTTGCTTAACAAATTAGTATCACTGATTATAAAACGGCCATAGGATGGATTGGAAAGTTTAAACAGTGTCAAAACATTAACAACGAAAAAATTAATGAAGAAGCGTGGGATGTTAATATGGATTTAATTAGCGATTGGAGTGATAAAGTGTGGTAACAATTAAGAGATAAATAGGCTGCAAATGACATTTTTAATACTGATGAGACTAACATTCTTTTCAAAACGGCGCAGGACAAAACTTTAAAATTTAAGGGAGAGAATTTTGTGGAAACTAATCTCTTTAAAGAGCAAATCACCATTATATCTAAAAGACGAAGAGTTCCAGTGGCAACAAAGTATAACATTGAAAGCGATATAATAGGTGTTACTGTATCGAGTTCAGTTTTATTTAACATGTAGTCAAATTAGTAGGGATAATTTTTAATATTTATTCACGGAATTTGAGAAGGATAATGAAGAGGTCATTGGCATGTAACAGTATGTATTTTATTTTTGTTTTGTGTTAAATTTGCATTTTGTAAAAGATGCACCCTTACACAACTTTCTCATATCCTTTTTCAAGTTGATAACACTTTAGGAAAATGTGTGGAAAATATCTATATCAAACCTAATTTCACTTTTATCCTGCAGTCATTGGCCGTGAATGCGACAATATTCTAATCCGTAACCATTTCATTAACTTCGTGAAATGTGACAATGCCTTACTATGGCCCAAATAATAGCACTAAACTTGATATTTTCATAGTAGTGAAATGTCATGAAATACTCCCACTATATTTAAATTATAAAATCTGTCAACAAATTTAAATTCATGTATCTTCATTAATTTCATCCCTTATAATACTTAATTGTAAAAAATGCAATTAATCGCAATTGTCATAATGTAATTTTTTCAGTAATTGTTTTGTTATCATGCCATTTGTTTTATTATGGGAGATCTCCATACCATTGCAATTAATGTGAATAATAACTACCCAAAATATGTTTTTGCTTTATAATTAAATTCTATTCTTAATGTTTAAAATAGGAACTCCACCAGGTTAGTATAATTTTATATTCAAATATCATCAATTTGTTGCTAAAATCACTATACTTTCTATTACAATTGAACATATTGAAGAGAATAAAGACAAAATCAATTTCTCTCACAATATTCCTGAAATTCAATTTATGATTTATTTGTTGTATTATACATAATACTTTGACAATTTATTTTATTGTTATAATATATTGTATGTGACCGAATATTAATATCGTAGCATAAATGGCCAGTTTTTTTTAACTTGTGCAACTGATTTGCGCATTGATATACAATAAAATATAAAATGTAATTAAATACATTTTCACTATATTATAAGCAGTGGTCTTTTATTTATTATTCATAATTGTCATTTGTATTAACGTATCTCTTGAATATATATTATCGAAAAATACTTACATATTTCAAGTGAAATAATTCAAAAAGCTCCATAAATAAATAAATCTAGAGAGATTAATTGTGCATAAAAACTATTTTTTTCAAATCAATGTAGGCAAGTATGTTCCTTACGAAATAAGTTGCAAAAGTCAATTATTTTTTTAAATATGTTGTTTTTGCGTATACCCTATCCTTTAAATACCAATAAACAACATTTTCACTATCGCTAAAATAAACTAATTAAACTTTTTTTATTATTTCATTTCAAATTTTATATGAGATATTTTAAATGAAGACATGCTTGGCATGTTTAATATTTTATAGAAAATATCTAATATTGGGACTTAAAGCATTGAAAACTGTATTTTAAAAAGTAGTTCAAATTTCTATTCAATTTCAATATTCTGTATGTAAAGTCTAGTCCAAACTTTTAGTTTATATGAATCTTGATTTGTGACCTTGCTATGTACAGTGTAAACTCTTTATAATGAACTCCTTTATAAGGGAAAACACTGTATAACATAGATATTGCTTCAGATTGATTGGTTTATGTTACATTAAAACACTTCCTATAACGTAACGGTCAGCCTCTAAAATGAAAAAATACGTCTTTATTTAGAAACAATGAAACAGTTTTCGTGTAGACATCTGTTTTCTTTTTGTTTTTCTTAAACCATCAATATATGTAAATTTATTATCAGTTTAATTTTTCAAAAAAATATCTATTTTTTATAGTTTGTTGTTTGCCATTATTGTTCTAATGAGTAGGAACGCATTGTGATAAGTTAAGGCTTAAATATGCAAGACACTTTCAAACTACCAATAAAACTTCAAGTAAACTTTAAAACTTCAAGCAAAACAAGACTAGCAAAAGAAAAACTTTGATGATGAAAATATTTCTTTGATTCGCGCCATAAAAAAGGGGGAAAAAAATTTATGTTGAAAATCGTTGTGGGTTCACTCTATATAATTTGGCTACAATTTGGAAAGACCAAGAAAAATTTCTCTAGGCAGAAATCGATGAGTACTATAGCAGAAATCAGTGATTAGTTTATTTTTTCACTTCTTTCATACAATATTTACCTGAAGATTGGCAGAAGAGTGTAAATAATCATTATAAAATGTCAAGACTGAACATATCTCACTATACTGCATTGATCAGTGTGAGTTCACAAAACACAGGTGAACCTGCAGGATATTTGTGTGCACTTATAGGTTGACAAAATAGACTATGGACTCATCCTCTCTTATAACACTCACGAGATCAAAGCACTATTAAACTAAAGACCAAATGGTTAAAAATGTAACAATTTAATAAGTTGAAAAAATGCCTGATCATTGGAATTGAAGGAAATTACACACGACCATGACATTATAAAATTTGAATTGTAAGGTGGTAAACGATGCTAAAACAGAACAAAAAATTTAAAAATAAGTTTCAATGATTCTGTATATGGCATAAATAAAAAAAATACATCCAAATAGTTTAACAGATGATATTAATATACGTAAATGCAAATTAAGATATTTGTTTATTTCTTATTAATGTGAATTTCAATGTTAACAGCAAATTGGTGGGCCGACAAATTACCTTTCGGTAAGTGTAAGATTACTGATATTTAAAATTTTAATTATTAAAGTGTTCTTTCCATAAAATTCTTTATTTACAATATAATTAACCATTTTCGATGTAATAACCAATGCGACATAAGCAACCTTTTTAAATTCACATCACAAGACAATATTTTTTGTTTCTCTTTAGTTAATTTCATTTTTTTCAATTTCGAATTATAACAAAATATGTCTCATAATCCTAAAGCAAGTTTGATTGTTTCTTTCCTTTTTATACTTTAACTACTCAACCAACTCCATGAAATTTTACATACATATAACCTGCATTACGCAGATACACATAAAATAACACATTTATCCCACGTAAGAATTAATTTTCTTTTGATAATAAAAAAACCATCCCTTAAAAGATAAGAACATAAACATCTATATGCCATAACACATCATGACAAAATATCAGCCTACGACTACCTACTTTAGGATACAGACTTCTTTCTTTTCACGCTATTTCAACAATTCTATTCATCTCAAATTACTTAACCATTGTTTATGCATATTTTTGAATTTGCGTTTTTGCTAGAAAGTTTTTTTGTTTTGTGATCAATTATTTAATTTATATTGCACTTCAATTATTCATGTCATTCGATAGATACGAAATGTATTCTTTAAAACACTGTCATAATTCACATTTTCCTGTAGTTTTCCCCTATTAATATTTTATACAAATTTCAAAAAGTATTTATATATTAAGTAAAAATTGTAGAAAATGGTGTCAACATCAAAATATACTTTAATTTTAGCCTGAATTTTAGAGGACTTTTATATACACATTTTATAGACTTTTATTTACAAACTAGACACATGTATATCAGATTTCGCAATCAAGTCTCATGTATATACATGAGACTTGACAGCGAACAATTTAAATAAACTTATTTATAATTTTGACAAAAAACCGATGAGATTTTAATTGGTCAAATATTTTGTTATTCTCTTTTTATAACACCGAAAAGAGAATTTCATCAATACATCTCATTGTTATTAGATTTGCATAAATGTTTAATATGAAATTCGGTTGTGCAAATACACTCAAAGTAAAAATATATATTAGCTATGTATATTAGCAGGAGGCGGAAATGAGTGTCAACTGCTCTTTAAGATTAAAAGTTATATTATTATAATAGCACCGTACAAAAACTTTATGCTTAGTGCACAGAATTGTTAAATTTGTTTATTTTTAAATCTGAGTTACAATTTGTTTGGCACATTCTGTATCCTACTAGGATTTATTTGGAAGTAGTACGTCGTTCTGTAATTTCTTAAATGAGCCGAACTTTGAATCCACTGAGATTCAAACAAAATCATAATAAATGAAAATATGAAAATAACCTGCTTACATTTAAATAGAAATGGCAGTTGTTAGTGAAAGTTGAAACAATGTAATCATCGGTTTGAAATGTTTATAATGTATTTCAGGAGGGTCTGCGTTTATATTGTCACAGATTATTGTTTAACCGTTTGTAACAGTTGTGCAGGAAATTACAATGAAAAGAAAAAATTACTATATATTTAAAACATAAAATCTGTCAAAAAATTTAAATTCATGTATCTTCATTAATTTCATCCCTTATATTACTTAATTGCAAAAAATGAAATTAATCACAACTAACATAACGTCATTTTTTCATAAAATCTAATATTGGGAATTGAAATATTCAAAACTGTGTATTTTAAAAGGTAGTTTAAGTTTCTATTCAATTTCAATATTCTGTATGTAAAGTCTGGTCCAAATTATTTGTTCATATGGATCCTGATTTGTGACCTTGCTAAGTACAGTGTAAACTCTTTACATTAAACCTTCATGATAAAAACTCTCTATAGCATAGATATTGCTCGAGATTGATTAGTTCATGTTACAGGAAAACACTCTCTATAACGTGATGGTCACCTCTATAACTAAACAATACGTCTATGCACATTTATTATCGGTTCATCAATATATGTACATGTAATGCATCAATATATGTACATTTATTATCGGTTTCATTTTTAAGAAATATGTCTCTATTCTTATTTTATTTTTTGTCGTTTGCCATTATTGTCCTAATGGGCAGGAATGCATTGTGATAAGTTAAGGCTGAAATATGCAACACACTTTCATACAATTAATTATGAATTGACTCTTAAAGAGTAAGACTAGCAAAAGAAAAGCTTCTCAAAAAATGTTTCGAATGTTGACGTATAATGAATCTTGAAACATTTGTAACATTATTTACTACAGCCCTCGGAGGAGAGTATTATCTACCATTGTAGATTTACTTTTAAATAATTGAAATACTAATTTCCTAATATTTTTCACTGCACTAGAAAATTGTCCACAATGGAAACTCTCATGTGTTATAATAAGCCGAGTAGCAAATTTCTCTTTAAGTTTAATTTTTCACTTCTTCCATACAATTTTTATATGAACATTTGCACAAGAATGTGAATAAT
The DNA here is from genome assembly GCA_039881145.1 of Druceiella hillmani. Taxonomy (NCBI): domain Eukaryota; kingdom Metazoa; phylum Arthropoda; class Insecta; order Lepidoptera; family Hepialidae; genus Druceiella; species Druceiella hillmani. The sequence goes on from JAYKKI010000163.1 coordinate 42,372, forward strand.
CATTCAAAAAAGTCAAGACTGAACCTATCTCACTATACTGCGTTGATTGGAGTTAGGAGAAGGAAATTACACACAACTATCACCGTTACGAAATTTGAAGGTGGTAAACGATGCTAAAACAGGACAAACAAATATAAAAGTAAGTCTCAACGGATACTGTATACGGCATAAATTAAAAAAATTCTTTAAAATAGTTTAATGGATGATATTATTGTATGGGAATTGGAGCATCAAAGGAGATTGTGGTATATGTTTGATTTCAAGTCTACAATGGTTTTCCCCTTTTAGATTTGATGACTGATTTTGATAGATTTTGGGGCGCATATTACAGGAAAAATGCTATAAAAATTCCATCAAGTCAAGATTTTTAGTTATTTAGCATAGTTTCTTTTGTCCAAAATACTTAAGCCTGCCTTGCCCAAGAACTGACATTTTATTTTAATTGTTTCTTCTTGAACAAAAAACGCAATGAATGATTGCATCAGACAACAATGAATAAGTTCTCATAAATAGTTAGTTAAATATAACTTAATGAACTAAATGACATACCTATATTATTGGAAAAAAGGTGAATTTTTAGGTCATTTGCTAAAGACCTCATTTAACCGTAATTAATTTAAATCGTTACAAAAGGCTTAATAAGGGTAGACTAATAGATGTTTGTATAAATAGCAACATTATTTTCACAAAATCAATACTTCTGTGCAATTTGTAACACTCAATTAAAAGATGTCATCAATCATGTGCAATCTGAACGTTGCACGTTCCTCACATCCATATTTGGAATCAGTGCAAGCTGAAGACATGAGCAATGATGTCGAAGAAGTATCTCAACCTGAGGATCAATTTAAACCAAGCGCAAGTGGAACACAGTTATTTTCATAGTCAGAACTGAACAACTTACCGAGAGATATAAGCCTGCCGAAACATTCAGCTTTACTCCTCAGATCAAGACTATCGGAAAAGAATATGCTTGTTCCTGGTACTTCATTCTCGTGGTACCGCAACAGAGAAAACAGACTTTGTACCACATTTTGCTGAAGATCGTGATCTAGTGTATTCCTAGCTTTGTGAAAATGTTTAACATCGTACATGATGCGAACGAATAGAGATTGTTCGTAGACTCATCAAAACAAAGTTTGGAAGATATCCTTTTGCATAATGGCTATAAGTACGCTTCACTGCCAGTCACCCATGCTGTACCACCATATGTTTGAAAAAACTAGTTCCTGGAACCAAAAATATTATGAGAGATAATTAGGTCCCCTGGGAAAAAGTTTTGCTACCCCCTAGACACATAAAACTGGGAATAACGAAACAATTTGCAAAGGAGCTGAATAAATAAGAAGAAGGTTTTAAATATCTACACGTTATAGTGAAAGAAGGTATTTTCATTTCCCCGGACATAAGAAAATTAATGAAAGACACAACTTTCAATGAAGAATTAAATGAAATTGAATTAGAAACCTGAAACTCTTTTAAGAAAGTTGTAAACAATTTCCTAGGAAACCATAAAAGTACGAATTTTGAGGAAATTGTAAAGAAAATTATTGAAAATTTTGGAAAAATGGGATATTTATGAGCATTAAACTTCACTTCCTTCGCACTTAGACCATTTTCCTGTTAACTTGGGAGCTGTTAGTGAAGAGTAAGGCAAAAGATTTCATCGGAATTTGAAAGAGATGGAACATTGCTAAGGTGGAATAAAACAATGGTGACAGACAGATCGAAGCTTTGGTGAAAAAAAACAATATACCACAAAAGTATTCAAATAATTTATTAATGTTATGTAAATCTATTTATAATATTTTAAAGCCATAGAATGGTTTTTTTTTATTATAATATAAATTTTTTATTTAGATTTTTTTGCAATCTTATACGTAGGGTTTTTCCAAAAATATATAATTATATATATTTATATATATATATATATATATATATATACATATATATATTTATATATATATCTATATATATATATATATATATATATATACATATATATATATAATAATAAGCCGAGCATCAAATTCAAAATATAATAAAATTCAAAATATACTCAAAGTGTGAATTTATATTAGCCATGTAGATAATTACTTTTCAGACTGATTTCTATTGATTTCACGCTATAAGGCGGAAATGAGTGTCAACTGCTCTTTAAGATTGAAATTATGTTATTATAATAGCACTATAGAAAAACTGTATGCTTAGAGTATATCATTTTTAAAATACAATTAACATTTTAAATCTAAAACGAAATTTGTTTTTTTTTAAAAGCGTGTTAAAATTTATTCTTTTGTATTAAGTAGTATTTCGATTCGTAATTTGTTAGCTAAACCAAACTTCAAATCCACTGACATTCAAAGAAGATCATAATAAATGGAGTGCTTGCATTTAATTGGAAGTGGCAGTTGTTAGTGAAGGTTGAAACAATGTAATCATAAAGTCTGAAATATATATAATGTAGTAAAAAAGCTTCTGCGCTAATATTGTCACAGATTATTGTTATATTATTTGAAAAGTTTGTTCTAGAATTTACAATGAAAACAAAAAATTACTTTATATTTAAAATATAAAATCTGTCAACAAATTTAAATTCATGGATCTTCATTAATTTCATCCCTTAATTACAAAAAATGTAATTAATCACAATTAACGTAACGTCATTTTTTCCATAATAGTTTTGTTATCATACCAATTGTTTTAATATGAGGGATCTGCATACCATTACTATTAATGTGAATAATTACTGCCTAAAATATGTTTTTTCTTTATAACTAAATTCTATTTTTAATATTTACAGCGGGAATTAAACCAGGTTAGTGTTAATTTTATATTCAAATATCATCAATTTGTTGCTAAAATCATAATACTTTCAATTACAATTCAACAAATCGAAGAGAATAAAGACAAAATCAATTTCTTTCACAATATACCTGAAATTCAATTAATGTTTTATCTGTTGTATTAGACATAATAATTTGACAATTTATTATTATAATACATTGTATGCGACCAAATATTAATATCGTAGCATAACTGACCAATTTTTCAAACCTTGTGGAAGTTTAAGTATCTATTCTATTTCAATATTCTGTATGTAAAATCTGATCCAAACTTTTTATTTATGTGGATCCTGATTTAATATGAAACATTTTATTTCACTCTAATAGTGCTTTTTGTTTCCACTAGAATTTTTCTAAACTTTTCTTCGTTTAATTTTCATGTAGTGTACTTTATATTCATTAGGCATGAATAATACTTGCATGCAAACCTTATACTAAATTTTATCATTGTATTAGCGGTTAAAATATTCTGTTTTCCATTTACAATTAAAAGTGGATTTTCACTTACTTTTCTCTCGTTTAGTACACATAGTTTTTAGCAACCAACATACTTATGAAGATAATATATACATAACAAAAAGGTTATGTTACAATGACACTATGAGCCAACGAAAACAAATGAGCCATAGTTGCAATGTACACATTGATTAAACAGTACTGATACTCCTTACATATGCGTCACATATTTCTAAAAAAGTACACTCGTGTTTAAATATTTACAGTATAGCCACAAATTATATTTGTCGAACTCAGTACTGGCCACACAAAAAAGACAGTTTAAATTTTTTTTGTATCAAGTTTAATGATTTTAGCTCCTTTTCGAAGTTTGTTTTTTATTGTTTTTCAATAAATAAACGGTTAATTAAAATTGAGGCTGCGAACTGTTTATATATGAAGTTGTGTTTCGTATTAGAGTGATCTATATTATCAAATATAGAATCATTTTAATTAAATTCAAGTAAAGCTTAAGAATAGTTCAGTTGGTTTTTAATTTTTTTTTCCAAATTGACCAAACATTTTTGTCAAGCTTTGTTTTACGCAGTTACTCACTTTGTAAAGCTTCTTAAGATAAAGTTAAAAAATGCTTCGAATTTTGATATATGATGTTATTTAAGTGGATCGTGAAACATTTTTTAAATTTGTAATATTATTTACTACAGCCGCTGGAGGTGAGTATTATCTACCATTGGAGATTTACTTTTAAATAATTGGAATAGTCATTTCCTAATGTTTTATACTTCACCAAAAAATTGTTCACAAAAAATCTCTCATATGTATGGACTTCGTCCTCTCGTATAACACTCATGAGAACAAAGCAACATTAAACTAAAGACCAAATGGTTAACAATGTAACAATTTAATAAATTGAAAAATGTCTGGTCATCAAACCCCATTGGAGTTGAAGGAAATTACACACGACCCTGACCATTATGAAAATTGAAGCGTAAAGTCATCAACTACTATAAACAAAAAAAACCCATAAAAATAGTCCAACAGACGGCATTAATGTATGCAAATGCTAAACAAGACATTTGTTGATTTCTTATAAACGTAAATTGCAACCTTTCTAACCTGCGTCACACAGATAAATGTAACATATTTATCCCATAGAAACCTGATGAAATTTCAATTAACCAAATATCTTTATTGTTCCTTTTTATCTTACCGAAAAGAGAATTACATTAATAAATCTCATTATTATTAGATTTGAAACACAATTTCCCAACATATAAAAATATAAATTATATATGTTTTGCAATGTTCAAAATATTTTCAAAGTGTGAATATATATTATCAATATAGATAATTAATTTTCAGACTGATTTCTTTTGATTTCACAGCAGGTGACGGAAATGAGTGTCAACTGTTCTTCAAGATTTAAAATTATTAAAAAGATTAAAAATTTTTAAGACAACAGTTAAAATCTAAAAAAAATTGCTTTTTTTTAATGTTAGTTAAAATTTCTTGGGAATATTCTGTATCTTACTAGGACTCCTTTGGAAGTAGTACTTCGATCTGTAATTTGTTAGCTGAGTCAAACTTTGAATCCACTGAGATTCAAACAAGATCATAGTAAATGGAGATATGAAGTAACCTGCTCGCATTTAATCGGAAATGGCAGTTGTTAGTGAAGGTTGAAACAATGTAATCATAAAGTTTAAAACATCTATAATGTGTTTAAAAAGTATCTGCGCTAATATTGTTACAGATTATTGTTTTATTATTTGAAATGGTTGCGCAGGAAATTACAATGAACACAAAAAATTACTTAATTTTTAAAACATAAAATCTGACAAAAAATTTAAATTCATGTATCTTCGTTAATTTCATCCCCTATATTACTTAATTGCAAAAAATTCAATTAATAACAATTAACATAATGTCATTTTTTCAGTAATTGTTTTGTCATCATACCAATTAGTTTATTATGAGGGATCTGCATGTTAAATACCTATAATATGTTTTTGCTTTATAATTAAATTTTATTATTAATGTTTACAATAGGAGGGAAAGGAGGTTAGTGTTAAATTTATATTCAAATACCATCAATTTATTGCTTAAATCATAATAATTTCTATTACAATTGAACAAATTAAATTGTATAAAAACAAAATCAATTTCTTTCACAATATGCCTGAAATTCAATTTATGTTTTATTTGCTGTGTTAGACATAATGCTTTTGAAATTTATTTAATTGTTATAATATATTGAATGTGACCGAATATTAATATCGTAGCATAATTGGTCAATTTTTTAAAACTTGTGCAACTTGTCGAAAGATACTCACATATTCAAAGTGAAATAAATTAAAAAGCTTTATTCCTAATCCGTCCAAAAATTATTTTTTTTAATCAATTTACGAAAATATTTTCTTTACAAAATTAGTCGCAAGGGCTGATAACTTTTTTAAATATGTTGTTTTTTATCTATACCCTTTCATTTAAAAACCAATAAACATTTTCACTATAGCTAAAGTACACTAATTAAACCTTTTTTTTGTTCCTTCATTTCAATATTCTGTATGTAAAGTCTGGTTCAAAGTTTTTGTTTATATGGATCCTGATTTGTAACCATGGTAAGAACTCTCTATAGCATAGGTATTACTCGAGATTGATTAGTTCTTGTTACATTAAAACACTCTCTATAACGTAATGGTCACCTCTATAACGAAATAATATGTCTTTGTTTTAGACCAATGAAACAGTATTTGTTTAGAAATCTGTTTTCTTTTTGTTTTCCTTAAGGCATCAATATATGTACATGTGTTTTCGGTTTCACTTTTTGAGAAAAATATCTTTATTCTTATCTTATCTTATCTTATGTTGTTTGCCATTATTATCCTAATGGGTAGGAATGCATTGTGATAAGTTAAGGCTGAAATACGCAATACATATTCTTACTATCAATTGTGAATTGACTCTTGAACTGTAAACAAGATTAATAAAATACTTTGTGCCATGAGGAAAAGATCTCTTTAATTTATACCATAGAAAAATGTGAAAAAAATTAATATTAGGAAGCATTTTGGGTTTCACACCATCTAACGTAGCAACAATTTGGAAAAACAAAGAAAAATTTCTCAAGGCAGATATCGATGGAAAATCTTCGAAGAAGTTAAGAAAATATTTTAAAATTTAGATCAGTCAGTAGTGACATGCTTCATCAGACAGCGCTAAAACAATGTGTCTATTTCTGGAACATCTACAAAAGTTCAGGCTGAGAAATTTGCTAAACAACTAGGTATTATTGATTTTAAAACTTTCTATATGATGGATTGAAAAGTTAAAAAATATTAACTATGGAATGGAGAAGCGTGAGATGTTGATATGAATTTAATTAGCAATTGGAATGATAAAGTGTAATAATTATTCGTTGAATATTTACGTATATATATATATATATATATATATATATATATATATATATATATATATATATACATATATATATATATATACATATATATATATATACATATATATATATATATATATATACATATATATATATATATATATATATTAGAGTGATTCATAAAAGACTGAAAAATTTTTTTTTTACATTTTCTTCACTCTCAACCCCTTAATTTTATCTATTCCACTAGAAAGCTTACCAGGAATTGCGACTCCATCGTTAACTACTCTCATATGTTGTACAATTTCTTTAGCCGATTTCAAGCTTTCTTCCTCTTCCCATAGCTCAGGATCTTTCTGAATGAACTCGCAAGAAATTCCAGTGATTTTGAAAAAAATCATAGTATTTGTTGATATGAAATCTTCGATGTTTCTGTTTACGCTTGCATTAGATTCCAAGGATGCCTTTTTCAGATTGTTTTCCGTTCCTTCAGTTTTCAGATCATATTACGTTTCCTCTCGATAGAAACTCTTTTGTCAAAAGAAGCTAAAGCAATTAGCTCTTCGGAAAGCTACCAAAGATGACCCAACATTTTTTTTATGGCTACTTTGGCAACAACTATGTTATATTTTTCGACATCATCCAAGTCTTTTAATATTTATAAGTCATTCACTGAGGCCATATGAGCCACTGGCGCTGTAAACCAGTATTTTGCATAAACAACTACAACAAATATACAACTATCTATAACGCCCTTAGCTTCCTTAATTGTGATTTTAAGCTGATGCTTAAACAAAAACATTTTCAGTGCGTATATAGCTTTTGCCATCCATCGCGCACGGTGCATTCCAGTAGGAGCTTTGAATGAGATACCGCTTTCAGGAATGCCTCCAAAAAGATAATTATCAAATGAAGGAGCTCTTTGTAATCGTAGCGAGACTGAAATTGTTCCAGTTGATTCTCAGCAAAAGCGATGATATCTTTCGCGACAATTTGAACGCAATTCCATGTAGATGGTTCGGACTGTTCTAGAAGAACACATGCTCCATTTATTCGCCCTGTGTTAGATGCTGTTGTATCAAAACACATACATTATATTTTATCATATAAATTCCATGATAAAATATAGTCTCGAAAATAGCAGAACAGCCAAGAGCTGGTCGACTCCTTTTTCAGATACCAAAATTGGTAGATTGGTACGATCTATCATTTCATGTCCGGTTATGTCCTCCAGCATCTTTCCATCCCAGTGCACAGTAAGTGTCTTTAGTGGTTGGAAATCAGCTTTAACTCCTTTTCCAGATACTAAGAATGGTAGACGATCTATCATTTCATGTCCGGTTATGTCCTCCAGCATCTTTCAATCCCAGTGTGCAGTAAGTGTATTTAGTGGTTGGAAATCAGCTTTAATAGACTCAGCAATATATTTTCTAATATCCATTCTTTAGTGACGTATAGAAGAATAGCTAACGTTATATTGTGATACGTCACAGCCCAGACGTTTGAGTGTAGAAGCCAAAACAACAGTTGCTTTTCGGTCAGTCAACTTAGCGACATCAAGAGTAGTAGCTAAATTCGAATACAAAATTATTTTTTGGCCTCGTTTCTGTAGTGTATCAAAACATAGCTTGAAGAGGGCCCTGGCTGAGGAGATATAGGATAACTTTGACTTATATCGCTATCACTTTCATTCCCTGCAGAAGAAGCTGAAGAAGATAGTAAATCACATTTCTCAGTTAATTTATTCATTGCTTCTTTTTCCTTTTCTATCATCTTTTGCAACTTAGCTTCTTTTTGTAAAAGTTTTTTCGTATGGCTCCTATCGATATTACCAACTTTTCCTGGACGACTCATTTCTCTTTGTTCTAAAAGAAATTGCTTATCTTCTTCAATAGTTATCATATTAAGGGCATTTGAGTGAGCAATATCAAACAAAACATTTAATTTAATTGCTATTTTTTTCCTTTTTCTTTTGTTGCTGCTGAGCGTTTTGTTTTATTTATTTTGAAATATTTAAGTATTTTTGTGATAACATGTTGTTTTTCTTTGGAAGGAATAGTTGCTTTTTGCCACGGTGCCATCACATCACTTGCTGTTAATGACACCGATTCTCTATGTTGTTCATTACGTTTTTATAATAAAAAAATTAACACCTCACTTATTTCACTAACGGTAATTATGTTTGCACCAATTCGGAATGAGATTATCCAATTAACCATATTTCAGTCCTTTTTTGCGTTTTTATAATATTCGATGTCATTTTAGAAATATAAATACAAGAATAAAGCTAAAGTAATCACATTTAAAATTGAACACAATCATTTTGAATCGCAACGATGGCGTCACTGGATAACTGTATAAAAAAGCAATCGATTGTTTATATTAACTAAATTGTGGGTATCTGTAGAGAGCACTAAGGTACCAACGAAGTGAGTAAACAAAGAACTGTTTACGTTAGCAACTAAATACTGTCATCAAAGTTGTATAAGTAAACCATAGCTAACATCACAATAAGTGCAAATTTTAAGTAATTTTTGGAAACCTTATGAGTCGGTAGCGACCCTTAAACATTAATTAAAAAATCCAAAATTTAAAGCAAATTATTGTTTTGGTAGATAGAATGATATTATGGGTTGAGAGTTAAAACAATTAAAACTTGAATTTTATGTATCACCCTAATATATATATATATATATATATATATATATATATATATATATATATATATATATCCATATTTGTATATGTATATATATATATATATATATATATATATATATATATATATTCTCATTTGCTTTGTGCTCAGAAATTGGTTGAGGCTTACAGGTTGAGGCTTACATCAAAGTGTGATAACAAATGTCATTCACAGTAACTGCATTTCCCCTATTTAGTTCAATCATCCACCTGCCTAAATATCGAACCAAACAATGGCTCGTTGAAGTTGCTTCGGTTTCTTCAGGATATCTTTTGGGCTTTTCTGTTTTCTGTTATACCGTGAAAATATCGAAAATGAGTAATTTAGATATAATTGACTTGATGTACAAGTATGCTTTGTGCCATATTATCATCCATAGAAAATAATCAGAAGCAACCATATTTGTGCATAAAATATAATGTATTTTATTGCAGCTGCATGTATACATATATGTGTTTATGTTATAAACATGTCAATAATTTAATTGACTGTATTTTGCAGTTTAAATTCGCTTCATAAAAATTCTCAAATCCCTCTTTGAGTAAAACCATCCATTGGATCAATCCTTCTAACTTTTGTGCCAGTGGGTCTAAACATAATATTCCATTTATCGAAAAAAGTGCATCAGTGCAAACAAATTCTTTCTTCTTAAACAATACGCCTTAGAACTTTTTCCAGAATATTTTTTCCATTGGAGCCTATTTCAAACTACTGTTCCTGGACAAATTATAAGATGCACTGCTGTTTTTGTGCAAAAATTATAGTTCACGGGTGTAAAAAAATGGGTTTGGGATATTTTATTTTAATAAATCAAATTTGTATGTCTACTGCATGTAATTAAATACATGTTAAAATTAAAGTATAATTTTTAGTGTAAGAACAATATTAAAACTCCAATTTCATTTCTGTATTGATATTTTGTTGAGCCACCTTTTGCAGCTATTAAGAAATCAATCCTTAAAGGTGTGCTGTTAATGCATGGCTGTATAATCTCCTGCATTTGTGAATGTTGTTTCCGCACATTAATTATTTTTTAATGAGCTGAATTTTGGTCGTGGCCACTTCTTTAATAATATCCCTCTTCATCAGTTCCCACACCTTTTCAATTAAGTTCATATTGGGACCATTACCTGGTCAATCCAACAATGGTATATTTTTGTCACGTAAATATATTTTAATTGAAATAGTAGTATGGCATGGCGCTCCATCTTGCATAAAAATAAATGGTTCCTCATTTCAGAACACTTCTCTTAACTGTGGAACTAACCGATTCAAAGATAAGCGATTAAAAGATAAGAGCATAAAAAAGATTACAAGATAAGAGCATAAACACACATATGCCATAACACATCATGACAAAATATCAGCCTACGACTACCTACTGCAGGATACAGACTTCTTTCTTTTCACGCTATTTCGACAATTCTATTCATCTCAAATTACTTAACCATTCTTTACGCATATTTCTGAATCTACTTTTTTGCTGGAAAGTTTTTTTGTTTTGTGATGAATTATTTCTTTTCTATTGCACTTCAATAATTCATGTCATTTGATGGATAACAAATGTATTCTTTAAAACACTGTCATAATTCAGATTTTCCTGTAGTTTTCCCCTATTAATATTTTATACAAATTTCAAAAAGTATTTACATATTTAGTAAAAATTGTAGAAAATGGTGTCAACATCAAAATATACTTTAATTTTAGCCTGAAGGAGACCTGAAGAGGACTTTTATATACACATTTTATGGACTTTTATTTACAGACTAGACATATGTATATCAGATTTTGCAGTCAAGGACATGAGACTTGACTGCGAACAATTTAAATAAACTTATTTATAATTTTGAAAAAAACCGATGAGGTTTTAATTGGTCAAATATTTTGTTATTCTCTTTTTATAAAACTGAAAAGAGAATTTCATCAATACATCTCATTATTATGAGATTTGCATAAATTTTTAATACGAAATTCGGTTGTGCAAATACATTCAAGGTAAAAATATATATTAGCTGTGTATGCTATTCAAACTGATTTCTATTGATTTTACAGCAGGAGGTGGAAATGAGTGTCAACCGCTCTTTAAGATTTAAAGTTATATTATTATAATAGCACCGTACAAAAGCTTTATGCTTAGTGTACATAATTGTTAAATTTGTTTATTTTTAAATCTGAGTTACAATTTGTTTGGCACATTCTATATCCTTCGTGGATTTATTTGGAAGTAGTACTTCTATCTGTAATTCGTAAGCTAAACCAAACATTGAATCCACTGAGATTCAAGCAAGATCATAATAAATGGAGTTACGAAGTAACCTGCTTGCATTTAATTGGAAGTGGCAGTTGTTAGTGGAGGTTGAAACAATGTAAGCATAAAGTCTAAAATATAAATAATGTATTTCAAAAGCTTCTGCGCTAATATTGTCACAGATTATTGTTTTATTATTTGAAAAGATTGCTCAAGAATTTACAATGAAAACAAAACATACGAAATTACTTTATATTTAAAATATAAAATCTGTCAACAAATTTAAATTCATGTATCTTCATTAATTTCATCCCTTATAATAACTTAATTGTAAAAAATGCAATTAATCGCAATTGACATAATGTCATTTTTTCAGTAATTGTTTTGTTATCATACCATTTGTTTTATTATGAGGTATCTCCATACCATTGCATTTAATGTTAATAATAACAACAAAAAATATGTTTTTGCTTTATAATTAAATTCTATTCTTAATGTTTAAAATAGTACCTTCACGAGGTTAGTGTTAATTTTATATTCAAATATCATCAATTTGTTGCTAAAATCACTACACTTTCTATTACAATTGAACATATTGAAGAGAATAAAGACAAAATCAATTTCTCTCATAATATTCCTGAAATTCAATTTATGATTTTTTTGCTGTATAAGACATAATACTTTGACAATTTATTTTATTGTTATAATATATTGTATGTGACCGAATATTAATATCGTAGCATAACTGGCCAGTTTTTTTTAACTTGTGCAACTAATTTGCGCATTGATATACAATAAAATATAAAATGTAATTAAATACATTTTCACTATATTATAAGCAGTGGTCTTTTATTTATTATTCATAATTGTCATTTGTATTAACTTATCTTTTGAATATATATTATCGAAAAATACTCATATATTTAAAGTGAAAAAATTCAAAAAGCTCCATAAGTAAATAAATCTAGAGAGGTTAATTGTGCATAAAAACTATTTATTTCAAATCAATCTAGGCAAGTATGTTCTTTAGGAAATAAGTCGCAAAGGTCAATTATTTTTTTAAATATGTTGTGTTTACATATACCCTATCCTTTAAATACCAATAAACAAAATTTTCACTATCGCTAAAGTAAACTAATTAAACTTTTTATATATTATTTCATTTCAAATTTTATATGAAATATTTTAAATAAAGACATGCTTGGCATGTTTAATATTTTATAGAAAATATCTAATATTAACACTTAAAGTATTGAAAACTGTGTATTTTAAAAGGTAGTTTAAGTTTCTATTCAATTTCAATATTCTGTATGTAAAGTCCAGTCCAAACTTTTAGTTTATATGAATCTTGATTTGTGACCTTGCTATGTACAGTGTAAATTCTTTATAATGAACTCCTTTATTTAGAAACAATGAAACAGTTTTCGTGCAGACATCTGTTTTCTTTTTGTTTTGCTTAAGCCATCAATATATGTAAATTTATTATCAGTTTAATTTTTCAAAAAAATATCTATTTCTTACAGTTTGTTGTTTGCCATTATTGTCCTAATGAGTACGAACGCAATAAGTTAAGGCTTAAATACGCAACACACTTTCAAACTATCAATTGTGAATTGATTCTTGAACCGTAAACAAGACCAGCAAAAGAAAAACTTTGACGATGAAAATATTTCTTTGATTCATGCCATAAAAAAGGGGGAAAAAATTTATGTTGAAAAGTGTTGTGGGTTCACTCTATATAATTTGGCTACAATTTGGAAAAACCAAGAAAAATTTCTCTATGCAGAAATCGATGGAAAATCTTACACATACATATGTACATGACATGCTTCATCAGACAGCGCCAAGACAATGTCCTTTTTTCTGGGCCATCTATAAAAGCTCGTGCTGAGAAATTTGCTTAACAAATTAGTATCACTGATTTTAAAACGTCCGTAGGATGGATTGGAAAGTTTAAACAGTGTCAAAACATTAACAACGAAAAAATTAAT